>JAPYKE020000079.1:1897500-2065060 GCA_028554795.2 Sinohyriopsis cumingii | reverse complement strand
TTCAAAGACTGACTCCAGATCTTTTTCGAGTCAGATCCGTCAGAAGTAAAGCGCCAGAGAAACTTAAAATTATTTTGGTCTGTTTAGAAGGTTACACCAGCCCCGGGTAATGGGTATCTTCACAACTACAGCTTCTAAATTGTACAATTGTACTAACATACATTTGAGAGAAATATTTCAATCATCTCCTCGAATTTTCACCAACATTTTAATCTATTTATAAATTTTACACGTCTAGACATCAGTCGATTGGCCGAACTTGTATTTGGGGACAGCCCGTGGTAACCTTCCAGATCTTGTAGCTAGCCAGGCAATCTTTCGGGTGAAAGGCTCTGGATCAGTTTAAAAAGTACATCATGATACAATTTTACTCCTTTGCTGGAACATCATCGGGTAAGGATCCTGGAGCTGCTGTTCCATTTACTTCTCATTTAAATCCGGTCTTGCATGTTCCTTGGGGTAGATCTCTAGATATGGGGGTTTGACTAAAAACTATTTCGTAATACCAAAGTTGGTGGCAACTGGTCGCCCCTTCCCATTCATATCTATCAGAGTGGAAGTGTGTGTGTGTGATTGGGATTTTTAACGTAGCTTTAGATGTTACGATGTCTGCAGTGTGACAGTTTTATAGTGATGTCTAGCACTGGAGCATCATGCCTCAGACATGTAGCATGATGTCTCACCCAGTCACATTGTCCTGACACCAGGCTGACCAATCCTAACACTAACCTCTTAATGCTGGGCGCCAAGCAAGGCAGCTGTTAATACCATTTTTGTAAGTCTTTGGTATGACTCGGCCGGGAATCGAACCCACGACCTCCCGCATCCGAGCAAGACACTCTAACCACTACGCCACCGAAGCGGTTTCAGAGTGGAAGTCTAAATGTGTGCGAATATATCTGAGAAGAAAAAAATATCACAAAATGACATTCTCTCACAGGTTGAACTCACATTCTGCCACAGCGTGTTAAAAGGGAACATTACTCTTTATTAAAATTTTAAATAGATTATTGAAAAGGAGCACTGTACACGCGATTACTATAACATAAATCGAATAATTGTTTCAGACTGATGCAAGGTGTAATGTATTAGAATAGTGTCAAACGTTCCGTCTTTGCTGCAAACTACACTGAATGTTTTCATGAATTTGACCACTTTAAGTATGAAGCTTCAGTCGGCGGGTACCTGAAAATTTCCTTAGTAACAGAGTAAATAGTGTAGTGGAGAGAAGTTCAGTCTACTGAATAAGGATATGGACGGTTAACTGTAACAAATCACTAGTCTCCAGGAGGACTAATTTGAAATTATTTCTGAGCCCTCAGCATTCATTTAGTCTTTGTTTAAGGCAATTACTAAATAGAGGCAATGGAAAGGAAAATTAAACACCGAAGAGAAGAGTTGAAATTGCCTAAGCTTACAACGTACAAAGATATGAAAGGTGATCTTGCCGAAAAGCCGAAAATTGTTGTATCTTCACATAAACATACGGTCAGGAAAATCATTCTTCCGGTGACGGTTAAGGCCGGTACACAAAGACAGTAGTCAGCATTTGCATGAAACGCTAAAGTAATTATCTCTCAAAGATTTCTTTTCATTTAAAGAGACTTGTGTTTGTCTTCATAAATTATATTTTTGTTGTCGCTGTAGGCAGTATTAGTGCTTGCGAAAGAAAGCTTAACATTATGCAAAGAGAAGAAAATAAAATTTTTCATGGGCGACATTGATCTGAATAATAGAGATCCACAGGATTTAAACTCTCATGTTAGGATAAACTATCAAATTTACATTTTCTTAGAACTTAAGTATGTAGCTATATAATCTTATTTTGAGGTTTTAAAAATATCACGAACTCCTAGTATATAGAATCTCAAGGAATTATTTGTTGAATTTGGTTTTGTATGTTTTCATTTGCTTGCTTTAAATGTTTCCTCTATATATTTCCTTTCACATTCATACTCGTTTTTGCGTCATTTTCCTGTAATCAATCGGATGTATGTAATACCATGTCTATGCCGACATCTTGCAAGTTTGAGTTTCAAAGATATATTGTAATAAAAGATATATTGTAATAAAAGATATATTGTAATAAAAGAAATAATACTAATTGTACCTCTAAGGTGAGCGATTAAAGTGGTTTCTTAATAATTTCCAACATTTCTGGTTAATCACTGCACAGCTTTACACACTGATGTAGATTCACTACACAACACTGCAGCAGACACTGCACTATTTTACACAACTCTATTCAAGTGGAATTAAAACTCTAATTCCTATCATTGCATTATATCAATGTGAAAATCTCTTTGTTTTAATTTGATGTATCACATTCTCTTACATTAAGTGATGTTCTTTTGTTGAAAAATCGTAACTATAACCATAAATTTCAGTTGCGATCTTTGATGGTTTTAACGCACGTTTTTTTGCAAGGCATGTCGATTGCAAATAAATAATATGTACTTTTCGTAGCATAGTATGAGCGAACTACATAGATATTCTTTAATAACGATATAAATGGTTGCCACCATGATATTCTTCTTAGAAGAAAAATATATTCCACTTTATAAGATTTATTTCAAAAATACAAAACCTAAGGGCATTTGTTTTCATCATAACAAGATTACAATTTAGTATTCATACATGCATACATGCATACATACATACATACACGAAGAAGTGACATATAACACTGCAAAAAAGTTTGAACTAGCCAAAGATATTAAGACTTTGAAATTGTTGACGGCAATAAGACCACCCAAGAAATTAAGGCAATCGGTAAGCACAAAGTAGATTGTTAAATTTACGAACGTTTACATGACATTGTTTAATGGAAGTATTTTTTAAAACTTTTATGCAGTCACCCTGTTCATGTATGCAATCATGTTATCATTGATAATTTTAATTGCCAGTGGAAAGTGGGAAACAATTTGCGGCACATGTGAATTGCTTAAACTGATAAAACATTACATTGAACATCACCACCAGTAACAACTTGCTCTATTTATACGCATTGAAAATTGTCAACATACGCACATATATTTTATTTCTAACATGTTTTGCACAGGCCAATGCATTTAACAACTTTGTATTTCGACAGTCATTATTATTATTTATTACATGCACGTTGGATTTAGCTTAGGCGATGAATGTTTATTCTCTATATCATTATTGCATACCATTACGGGCAATTCTGATAGAATTAAGAGGATATATTTTATTTACCTACTAACCCTTTCACATTACAATTTTTATTAATGAAACGGATTTTCTGCAATACGATTGGCTGTAAAGGTTCACGCGATACTCATCTGGAATGTTTTACACATCGATACCTTTTGGGAATACTTTCGGTTTTTGTACTGTTTTCAATATAAATAAACAACGCAGGCACGTCATTGTGAAACGATTGCTTCATCTTTTAAACGTTTTATTCAGCAAATAATTATAAATTATACCCTTTTTATCCTTTTTCCTATTTGGCGTTCGTATGCTACATAGTCGAGCAAAATGGCCGATTACGGTGAGTGTTCATTGTAATTTTCTGCGGACTTTTTTAACAATTGGATGAAAAGGATGTAAAAGAAATGATCGCAGCGATTGAAGCAGATAGAGATTGATTTGACGATATTGCGATGGATGTTAAATGCGCTGAAAATGAAGCAGAACAACTGGATTGATAAATTCTCTCACAAATCACCCTATGACCTCAGTCACCCTAGCCATACACAATAAAAATAAAAGCCTGGGAACTTGGCCAGTCAATTTTGAGGCCGCTAAGGGATATAAACCAAGATTGAAAAAATATCTGAGAAGTACTTAAAAGCTATCGAAATAAATCAATACTCAGAGGCTACTAAGAGAAATCCAAAATGGGTCATTGGCGTTTTCAATGGTAAACTTTTGTTTGCTTATTTAAAAAAATATGTGTGGGTGTTGGTGGCATGGTGTGAATATGACCACTTACACAAAAAACCCACAAATATTTATGAGACCATTATTCAAAGACTGAATACAGTTTTCAAATGGTAAAACTACCATCTCCACCAATGTGACTTAACACCGTTTAAAAATGTATGTAATAATCCATAAAGGTGATTGTTTGGCTAATTTAAATTAGTTTCGATGTGTAGTCATTCATTTTAATGAAAAAGATATTACAAAACTTTTGAGTTGCTATTCTTCATCTCAAGAAATAAATCTTCTGTATAAATTTGAAAGACTTTAAATGTTGAACGATATAATTACTAATGTCACCATATTAAATACATAAATCCCAACCATAAGTACGCAATATATGTACAAATTGCAGGAGATGTTATCTTTATGTGTATTTCAAAATGATCTTGCCAGTGTAAGAACTGTGTTCCTATGAATATTTTTCTATTTACTTGCAGCTTGGTGCATTGAAATTATTGGATAGTAACTTGACTTCAACACGATACGACCAGACGAGCTGAGTGGCCACTTTGGAAGGTTCTACGCTGAGGCCCAACCCAAATGTTTATGATCCAGGGTCACAAAAGTGTCAGCGCATCAGGCGCAAGAATATCACAAGAATTCCTTAAAAATGTTCATGCAGCCATAAATATATACTTGAAGGACAATGGAAAAGATATTGACATTGTCAAAGACAAATAATTCAAAATTGCTAATTCAATGCTAAATGCAGAACTAAAATTGAATTTAAAATCGGGTATTCCAAGGCGAACCCAGCACTACCAAGTAATTTCACTGGAAAAATTAGAGAAAAATCAACGCGTATCTTCAAAGCTCTGACCCTGTTGCCCTTCGATTCAGAATATGGTATCTTCTGGCTATTTTGTTGTGACAAGAGGTATAGAATTTCAGCACCAACTGACCGAAACTTCTATAAAAGTTAAAAATGATGAATCTAGCATTGAGTACATTACTCTAAATCATGAAACAGTTTTTTTTTTTATAAAAAAAACACCAAGGTAGTGTTGCAGAGAAGCTTGAAGAAACCACCAGAGAAAATAATGTATGCAAATGGCAGAAACACTAGTCCAGTAAAATCTGTAAAAATTTCCTTAAGAATCATAACAAACAAGAGTCTTGTTAAGTATGATATAAAATGTTATTCCTGTATGGGACTGACTAAAATTAAGAAAGAATGTTGTTACTTTTTTATATGAAAAGAAATGTGCTGACACCACGGATAGTCATTGCCTAAGACGCAAAGTATTAAGTTGCGAATAAACGTTACTGTGACAGTAGTCACATTTCATTTCACATTAGATCACTGAACGGGTCTTGTTAAGTATTAACGCTGCTGAGAATGATATAAAATGTTATTCTTGTATACAATGTATTTAATTGTTGCCTTCAATTTAGTAAGAGATAACATCATCTTGTTCATATTTCCACGTTGTTCATTGATAAAATCCATAATGATTTAAGGTCTGATTGGAAATTTAATCTAGCACATTTGTTCATTCCGTATCAGCTGTTATTATGTAAGATCATGGTCATCTGACGTAGCAGACGGGACTGACTAAAATTGAACAAGAATGTTGTAATTAAACTAAATGTGTTGAAACCACCGGCAGCCATTGCCTAATATGTAAAGTATGAAGTTTCTGAATAAATATAACTGTGATAGTAGTCAGTATTTCTTGTGATTCTGTACAGGTTATGTATTATGGGGCGATGTGAAGCAGCGAATGAAAGGAAACTATGCGCTACTTCAATTGGAATGTATTGTTGGTGGAATACGTTAATTTGACGAAAGAAAGGACGGATTTTAAATTATAAGGATTAAATAACCATGGTTGGGTATTTATTGATGTGTACATTTTACCTAATTACTCACAAAATTAACATAAAGTCCTTTAGACTTTATTTACGTTGTGTGTGTGTGTGTGTGTGTGATTAGGATTTTTAGCGCAACTTTAACAATTTTTCAGTCATATCGCTACGATGCCTGCAGTGTGGCAGTTAATAATGATGTCTAGCAATGGGTCATCATAACCGCAAACATGAAGCGTGATGTCCGATCCAGTCACATTATCCTGACACCAGTCCTTACACTAACCTCTTAATGCTGAGCGCCTAGCGAGGCAGCTGTTAGACCATTTTTTTAAGTCTTTGGTATGACTCGGCCGGGGTTCGAACTTACGCTTCTCAAGCGCATCCTCCAACCATTAGGCCACCGGAGCTGTCTACTTTGTGAATGATGAGGTAAAATTTACACATCAATAAATACCCATCCATGGTCATTTAATCACATAACATTAACATTGATTTACGGCATATATCAGATGATTGCTTACTGCTTTTGTATAGATGTTAATGTAAAGTAGCTGATATATAATTGTTTTTTTTTGCGACAGAGCAAGGATGGATATCTTGAGAAATGTCTTTGGAATGAAGAACGCAACATATGCCGGCACATTTAAAAAAATTCTGTCCATTTTGTCATTCTTACCCAACTGGAGATTTACATAAACGCAGAACTATTATTGCTACTGGAATCCACCCAGCCTTATGATGCAAAAAGGCTTAAAAATGTGACTCAGGTGTAGATACTTCTATTTTGTGGTGGTGTTGGGAATGGTTGTTATAAAAGGATCCATTCTCATTTGACAAAAATCAGAGGTAAAAACGAACAATATATATATATATATATATATATATATATATATATATATATATATATATATATATATATATATATATATATATATATATATATATATATATATATATATATATATATAAAGTAATATGGCATCATTTTTTTCAGCTATTTTTCCTTCATTTAGTACGGTTTTATCTTTATGAGAGTTAATCGTAAAGTCTGTTCTTAAAATACTATAATATTGAAGGTTCACCATTTGCCATATTAAACATACCTTACCGTATACTTCGTAGTTTGAAAGTTTGTCTTTTCGATTGACTTTGATCGGTTCATCCTCATTGAAGCGTGTACTCTTGGAATGCATCATATCATCAACCAGTGAGTTTCTAAGGATAATGGTCATTATGTGACAGAGCACGCACCAGGACATGCATCCATTTACGCACACAGACACGACAGTCCTGCAGTGTACTCACGTTTTCTACAACAACGGAAGTTGAGTAATGAGAAATGTGCTAAATATCTGAAGTCAGAAGCCTTTCCAATGACAGCTGAAGAGTATTTAAAAATTTCACGATGTTCAAATTACTTGGCGGTAAAGGTGAGCCAGTGAGAAGGGCTAATTTTGGAGATAAAAATGCAGAACAAAAACCGTCACGGACACTTTCTAAAGGAAGATTTTCCATGCCAAAGTTAAGACTATGATTGGATATCTTTAAAAAGAGACAGTTTTTTTTGTAATGTAAGTTTTAAAGCAAAACTCAGATTCATTACAATCATTTGTGCAAAGAAGATAAAACCCATGCCGCCGAACACCTCTTAAATACACGGCTCCTTTGATAAATATAAAATAAGAGAGAATGCTTGTATATGATCTGAAGAAAATGAGCTTCATATTTATCTATCCACTCGTTAATATTAGTGTCTGCAAGAGTGACACGTTTTCAATAATGTATGGGGAATGTTTCATGTGGAGATAGTTTCTCTTTCAAAGACTGACCCCAGATCTTTTGGAGTTACATCCGTTTAGAAAAAACGAGCACGAGAAAAGGGAACTTATATGATTTTTCGTTTGTTTAGAGTGTTACTCGTGCGCCATATCACAACTATCTTCACAATTTCAGACTAAAACGTCTATTAACATACATTTGAAAGAAATATTTAAAGCGTCGCTTCCAATTTTCTAAAACATTCACTTAATGCACACCATTTTAATCTGTTTATACATTTTATATCGTCTTGACATCAGCCGATTGGTGGAACTTTTATTTGTGTCATGCTGTGGGAACCTTACAGATCTTATAGTCTTATAGTTTGTCATGTGATGTTTCGTTTGAAATGCTTTCTAGTTCAGATTAAAGTGGTTGCAGGCTCTGGATCATTTTAAAAGTACCCCCTAATACAATTGTTCTCGTTTTAGGGGGCATGCTTGGGTGAGGTAACTGTTCCATTTGCATCCGCATTTATGCAGGCCTTGCATATATGCCCTTGGGTAGATCTCAAGAAATGGGGTTTTTTCTACAGGTTATTATGAAGTAATTAAGATGGGGACAAGTGGACGCCCCTCCACATTCAATCTATCAGAGTGGAAGTGTTGATATATACAAATATATATTAAAAAAACAAAATATCACAAAATATCGACATTGTCTTTCTCTCTCAGGTTGAACTCACATTCTGCCACTGCTTCTTAAACGGGTACATTCCACTTAGTTGACGGAACAGGATCACTGTACACGCTAATACTACCAAGAAATCGAAGACTTGTAAACTGATGCAAGATGTAATGTATTAGAATAGTGTCAAATGTTACTTTACTTCTAATATGTTCTTAAATTTGACCCATTTAAGTATGAAGCTCGAGTCGGCGGTTGTCTGTGAATTTCCTTAGCAACAGAGAAACTAATGTATTGGAAAGAATGAAGTGCAGTGACTAATTGCTGACATATATATATATATATATATATATATATATATATATATATATATATATATATATATATATATATATAATCTAGTCGATGTTAAAGTCATTTACAAAACAGAGACAAAGAAAAGGAAGAAGGAAATCTATACACCGAAGAAAGTGTTAAAATCGCTCAGGTTTACAAGGTACAAAGATACGAAAGGTGATCTTGCGAACAAGCCGAAAATTGTTGTATCGACATGTCAACAATTGATCACGGTTAAGGGCGTGACACAAAGACAATAGTGAGCATTTGCATGTAAATTTAAAGTAATTATCTTTGAAAGATTTCTTTGCATTCAAAGACAATTGTGCCTGTCTTTATAAATTAATTTGGCGTCGTTGTAGGCAGCATAGCGGAGTGCTTGCGAAAGAAAGTTTCACATTATAGAAGGACAGGAAAATATATTTTTTTCATGGCAGACGTTGATCTAGATAATAGAGATCCCCAGGAGTTAAACTCGCATGTTAAGGTAAATTATAGAATGTAAATTTTCTTAGAATTTATGTATTTAGCTATAAGTATTTTATTTTTAGATGTTACAAATATCTCAAATACCTAGAAAGGAGAATTTCAAGGACTTATTTGATTATTTATTTATATATGTTTTCATTTCTTGTCTAAATGTTTCCTCCTCATGTGTCCTTTCATAATTATACTAACCAGTGAATCTTTATTCAAGTTAAAGTTTAACCAATTGAAATTAACAAGTTAGGTTATGTAATTTTTCGCTATTATGACTTGTTTGTCAGGCTCTGTACCTGTGGATTGTATATTTTAACTAGACAGGTATTACACCATTTCATATATATATATATATATATATATATATATATATATATATATATATATATATATATATATATATATATATATATATATATATATATATATACGTAACTTCAATGTCATGCATAATGTGTCCGCTGGTTTTAACAGAACTTTTAACACATTATTGTTTATATCATGTCAAGGAAATTGAAGCTTTGACTTTCTCTTAGTGTGTCAATGGGAAAGGACCTTGATTCCCAATTTCTCACCATGATTTAGCCAATAATACGTTAAAAATGCCATTGAAATGAACAAAAGCAAAAACAAAAACAAAGCCTGATATATATATATATATATATATATATATATATATATATATATATATATATATATATATATGTCATATGTTTCAAATTCGCCTTCAAAAGTACCTTATCAAACAATTTTACTATGCCATAATTTATTATAAAACGTAAATAAGGCAGCATCTTGAAACTTGTATGGGTAAGTTTGAACTTACAGTTGTAATTTTTGTTCAGTTGCAATTTCCAAAAGCTGCTAAATTTTCTTGATCAAAATAAAATTAACTAGTCAACATGTTTTCAACTGAAATAATGTCTATTCCTGATGCAAAGGGGCACAAGCAAACTTTAGCTTATATATTCCATCAATGTTTTTCTCTCTCTAGGTAGCCTTTGAAGATGTCTTAGGAGAACCGGAATCAGCCCGAAGCATTGACTGCGTGTGGATAAACAGCTACAAATGTTTCACCTGTGGCAAGAATTGCATGTACAAGTTCTTGAGCACAGTCTGTGGCATATTCATAGCTTTATGCTGGGGATGTGAATTTGCCCGCGTGGCTTTCTTGCATGTCTGGTGCTGTACTCCATGCATCAAATGTTATGCCCTTAATTTGGGAATTCTGCAACGGTGTTGGGGAAGTTGCCTGAGTTGCTTCCTGGTTCCATTGTGTGAAGCATGCAGCGTATGTCTCAGCAAGGCCCCCTTCATGAATAAGTAAAATTATGTGACGATTAAATTATTCATCTGTTAACCATTTGTGAGTTCCAAATAATAAGTATTTGTGATTGTTAAATGGTACTGTGATGATTTCCAAAGTTTAGAAACATCCCAGTTACCTTACAATTCAGGTATATTATCATCTACCAGAAATATAATTTAGTAATTTCTTCCGTCAAGTGGTGTAATTAGTGTTATAAAGTAGAATGTGTAAATTGTCGCGTTTTACTTGAATTTAATTATTTTTCCAGAGAAGTGTGAAGATACTAGAGCTATCGATCAAATTAGAATTTTACTGGGTAAATTCTATTACCGGTATAACAGTTCCCTGTTTCGAAATTTAATCTCCAAAAGTCGTTATTAAATTTCTATTGAAAACATTATCAAAGGAGTTATTAGTTGACTGTATGTTGAATAAACACTTATGTTTTTATTGCTTGTTTTGATTTCAGTGTTATCGATAAACATTTTCTTTTAATTTGTGAGACATATTGATATTCTTCTCAACTGTGTTAATTTGCTTTCTTTCTCATGAATTTTTCCATTTCTTGTCTCACCGTAATATGTTAAATATTTGGAATCATAGTTTCATTTTAATATCGTAACTGCAGATTGATTGGTCGTAAAATGGTATGTCATACTTACTTGTCAATTTTGTTGTGACACAAATATTGCAGTATTCTTATTAATGTGGTTATTATTAGCTGCATCGGATAAAACATATTATATATTCTAACTGGTTTCAAGTTCGCCTCAGAGAGAAGAACATAAATATATTGAAAGAGTTAATGATGCGGAAAGTTATTAAGACGTATGAGTATTCGTGGTTTGTTTATCGTCCAAATTGGATGAAAGTAATTGTCGGATATGGTGTAGGAATATATTTCTGCCTGACGGCATATACATTGCCCAACGTCATATGAAACTCAATCTGCTGCAACCGGGAACAAAACACTTATGTATTTTGTATAAATATCATTATTTTCTTTTTACAATTTTCTTTTTCATCGCACAAAAGAATGTAAACAAAATTAGTTAAAATAATTTGATTTAAAATGAAGAGATTTCAGGACGAACCTTTTCTTCATCATATTTTTTCTTATCTAATACGTTACATTCATCCTTTGTTGGACGGTCTCACAACACAACCATCTGTTCCGTACCTGATCAAAACGAAAACTATATTTCTCTTTTACGCTAAGACATCACTTCTGGGGTATATTCAATTCGTGTTTGATAGACGTTGTGTTTCATTTGCGATTTTTAAATCATGTAATGATAAGTTCCTCCCACACTTCATGTTTTACGACTGTGAGAAGATAACGGGAGCATAGTCAGCAAGAAGGTAACATTGATAGGTTGCATGTCCATATTTACTTTTAATATTTTATGATTTATTCTGATTCAGTGTAAAGACCATTTCAGTCAGTCCATCCACAGATTCGTGCACCCGTTGTTTCTCGCACGCAGTCTTCCTCTCCAAGATTAATTACGTTGATGTCGATACATGTATGGAAGTTTTAATGAAGTACACAACACATCTAACAATTTGGTTTATTATAGAGGGTTGATCTAGAAATGTGGAAGAGGAGAAAAGAGGAGTGATTAGTATGCCCCTTCTCACCTCTCCCCACAGCTCTTTATTTTCAACCCTCCCCACGTAGCACAGCTCTTTATTTTAACCCATCCCCACGTAGCACAGTCCTTTATTTTAACCCTTCCCAACGTTGCACATTTCTTTGTTCTGACCGCTCCCCATGTAGCACATTTCTGTTATTCTAACCCCTCCTCACATAGTACAGTTCTTTATTCTATCTAAAGAAATGTTACACGCTTTTGTTTGTGTCATTATTGTGTTATCAGTCACACTTATGTACTACCAGGGCTATAGCTGAGATCTTGCAAATTTGAGTTATAACGATGTATTGTATTGAAATAAATAATACTAATGATACTTGTAAAGTGAGCGAGTAACATATTTCGTTAATAATTGTAAACGTTTCTGGTGGATCACTGCACAGTTTTGCACACTAATATATATTAACTACTCACCACTCCAAGATACACTAAACTCTTTTACACATCTCTATTAAGTAAAACTAAAAAAATCTAATTCCTATGAATACATTATATAAATGCAAGAATCTTATTAAGATATATATTCTTTGTTAATGATAGAAATGGTTTCCAGAAAGAGATTCGTTTCAGGACATCAGTAATTTTTTAACGCGTACCTATCATGGAAATATCAACTGATTGAATAGTATCACTGTGCACGTGAATACTATTAAGAAACAGAGGACTTCTTGTACATTGCTGTGTGGTGCATCAATTTGTTTTATATATATAGTATTCGCTTGAACCATTCAGTCATTTGGGTGATATTTTAATAGAGCTAAATGTTCCATTTTAAGCTAACTCTTGCATTATATTAGTTAAACCAGCGATTTACAAGAATGTGAAAATTTTGCGACATTTCATCTGGTTATATAAAGTTCCACGCCATAAGAGACCCCTGATAGTTGCTAGAGCGAGGACGGGATGCACGTTTACCAAATTCTCTCTCTCTCTCTCTCTCTCTCTCTCTCTCTCTCTCTCTCTCTCTATATATATATATATATATATATATATATATATATATATATATATATATATATATATATATATATATATATATATATACCAGTTCGCGTAAAAACCGGACTTAGGCATAACATTTCGATATTTACCTTTCGCATCATAGTGTCTTTTTGTTTACACACTAGCTTTCTATAGAATTCATTCCTCTTTCACAATGCAAGGTCGTGACGTTAAGGTACCTTTACTCAAACTATGATGAAAACTGGTTACATAAATGGAGCCATTTGTAATTTCTCTTTAAAACTTATTTTATGGCGTGAATCATGTTTATTTATTTAATACTGAAATATTTTAGTTAACTATATTCAATATTTATGATGCATCTTTTATTATCCTTGCGTTTATCTTTTAACTGCATAAAGTCGGGTAATGGAAACGATAATGAATTTGTGTCAAAGTCTTCTATGAAGCATGATTGTATTTTCAAATTAACACGGTCAAATGACTACATAGTGATGCCAAAGTTATATTTTATTTATATAACACAGTTTCAGAATAAGACGAAGCCCCTCGCTCCCGTGAGGGAATAGGTCATGTGATGTCCTGATAACAGAGCCTGACAAATCCTCTGACGGTCTTGGTGGTGTTATGTCCTAATAGCAGGTCATGACAAAAACCATCACATTTTTAAACGAATCCCTTTGCTGACTATTCAGTCCTCAACGCTGGTTCAGATCTGGATGCATATAGATCTTAAACGTTGGTCCTGGAATCTTCATTATATAGATTTAGATCTTCTCCTGATCCGAGGCTTTCTTCACATAGACGTCTCTTTAATAAACAGTACCATATGCCTAGCATGGGCTTGAAGAACTATGCAACATATTCCTTCCAGAATTTCCATGCCCGGTATTGTCTTCTTAGGCAATGCAATGGAGTGCTGGTTGTTTTTCTTCATTTAGCATTTCTCTCCTGTTCGGGATGCAGTCATAAATGGCATTTTGGTTCTGACTGGAAATACAATTTTTCTCGTCAACCGCTCCTGATAAAATCACCCATTATAATTAAACTGACATCGGTCTATTTTTTTGCAGTCAATGGCGTAATCGTCAATGTTAGATTCTACGTCCTCGAGGTTCATATTATCCACATTAAGAAATCGTCTTGCTCTCTTTTTTCTTGGTCTATCGTATTATATGGAACAATATCGTCGTATGATAGCGAGGAAGAATGGGACGTGGGTGCCGGAAATCTAGCCAAATGTTCCGCACATATAATATTCTTAGTCCTTTGAAAAAAGTAAACGCAATTCTCACTTAATCTACTAAAGGTTTGAACGAATAATTATTATTACACTTTAAAAGAAAGCAAATGAAATAACTAAATACCATTTATCACGCAGTTGATAATTCCATCATATTATTTGAATTTGTTGATATAAATAACCAGATAATATAATTGACTGCTTCTCATCAAATAAAACCGATAAACTGGATGACTTAATATAATTTGCATGAATGTTCCTGCTAAAAATACATGCTGTAACGAAATCACAAAAGATTACACGCAAGGCTGGTGATAAATGTTGCCTGTAGTACCAAGTTACGTCAGTTTGCTATATTAAAATATATTTTGAAATTATGTCATTCCGCTCCTTCTTATTTTTCCAATCAAGCTTTCTAATTGTTTTCACAATTTAATGGACTACTACACATTTTCATTGTAGAAAAAAATGTGACTATAAAAACCGAAGATAAACATGGTAAGTTTATCATGTACTATTCTATTAAAATTGCAGTTTTCCTAAACTTAAAATTTAGTTTAGGTATCAAAGTAAAATGGTGAAGATACAGTGGCAGTGGGTTTTTAACCAGATTTGCTTGGACAGTAATGTAAAAACTATTGAAAATACGCTAAGTTATACAACTTGCGCCACAGAACCTATACTGTTACAAGGTAATAGGTATTGTTCCAAGTAACCCTTATAACCACTGCTACCCAATTTACACTATTTTGTGTGTGTGTGTGTGTGTGTGTGTGTGTGTGTGTGTGTGTGTCATTCGGATTATTAGAGGTGCTTTAAATTTTGTTTAGTCACTTAGCTACGATGCCCGCAGTGTGACACTTTAGAGTGATGTCTACCATAATAAATAAACCATCGTAACAGGAGGAGAGCAAATTCGATATGTCAGATTACAGTTATACAATTTTTTGAGAAAAAATATATTTGAATTGCGTTTGAATAGACTTGTTTAATATGGTGTAGGATATGTATTCTATTGTGTAGTGAATCGGTATTAGTGTTTAGAGTTGTGCAGTTATGCTACACTAGTGTGTAGAGTTGTGTAGTGACACTTCATTAGTGTGTAGATTTATATGGTGAGTTTATTAGTATGTAGGGTTGTGTAGTGATTCTACATTAGTGTGTAAATGTGTGTAGTGACACTACATTAGTGTGTGGAGTTGTGTAGTGAATCTACATTAGTGCGTAGAATTATGTACTGAAACAACATTAGTGTATAGAATCGTGTAGTGATTCACCAGGAACGGTTTAAAATATTATCAGAATATGATACCTGCTCATATGCCAATAATATTCATTCTTTCAATACTTCCGGTGTTTATAATTCCTAACTAAGAGATTTCAGCATTAGCCCATGGACTGCATTACTTTGATTAATCACTGAAAATTGAAAGAACAAGCACAAACGTACGGGTCAAGGTCCAAAGGGTGTTCGACCCCCCAAGATCTCTAGCGCCAGGCGAAACCTCCCTGTCCGCATCCCCTTTAGTATGCTACTGTATGTGTGGAGGTGTGAGGATGGGTATACCAATAACCCCTCCCTTTTTTAATCTACTTCAAAATAACAATAAATCAAAATGTTGGGATTGTTGTGTACTTACAACAAAACTTCCAAGCGTACACTGAAGTCTCCATAATTGATCTTTCAAAGGAAATTGCACTTGAGAAACAATGGCGCATGTATAAGGGGATAAATGCATTCAAAGTGTCACACAGCGAAGAAAAGCAGGCTGAATGTTTGAAGATAGCAAGTGAAAATATATGTGCAGCATAGCAGTAACTTTACTTACTTGATGGGTACACCCTTGTTAACTTTGCACATTCAAAGAGCATGCACACTGGCGAAGAACTTACCATTACAGTAGCAAGTTTTAATTGGTTCTACATGATTTAAACATCACATTGGAAACACAATCAATCAAAAGAGGTCTATCAATCGTAACCTGAATGTTCATAAGGAGTAACCATTCCACGTAGAAAGAACAATGATTTTCTTTTTGACCCAGTAAATACCAGATATTTGTGTATTAGGCATGCCGGAATTGGCTGTATGGCAGAACAACACGAGTTTGAATCTAGTGCAATGAGGGATCGTAGCCAGTTATCTTTCCCACATGTGGAGACACAGAAAAGCCTAGTCCCAATCTTTGTTTATCCTCTGATTTTATGTTTTGCCAGAACAATCTATTGTTGATCAATCGAGCAGTAAATATTTGTCAAAACTATAATAATACATGCATCAGTGAAAACTAATATTACCTTATTTCGTTTTTCGGTGTTTCAAAATATATGCTGTATTAAAACTACAATTACTGATATTGTCATATGTCTTCTTTTTCAGTTTAATTAAAATAGTGTATCACTACTTTTGGACTTTTTATGTTGAAACCTTTAGTGCCAACCTATTATATATAAAATCTTAATGCTATTAACTTCAATTTCATATCCTCCAATTAGTGTGACTTTAATAAAACCGCCTGATTAGTGTGACTTAATGAAAATGTCTTACACAATACTTACAAATGGCATGATGCAATTTGCAGTTAAGTACATGGAAGAAAGTAAATACCAAAAGTACAGCTTGGTGTTTCATTAATTTTATTCACTCATTATAAGATAAATAATTTATACAAAACAACTGTGACAACAGTTTCGTATTTAAACTTGAAAGGAAAATAAAATAATTGTCTTTATTTTGTCAACAAAAGTGAAATATATGATTGTATAAACGTAGATAGACTTGTTATGACTTTATAATAATTACCTCTATGAAAAGGGTCGAGACTCGTATCAATAGATGATTAAAATTGAACATGTGTGTGTGTTTGTGTATGTGTGTGTCGTAATCAGAAACTATTCCCTTTTAAAATACTACACCATTGCGACGAAATTCAATGTAAGGTACTAAATCTTATTGTAAACTGTCATGACAAAACTGAATTTAAAATCTCTCCTTTTGTCCCTTCTAGTAATAGTTCATGTATATGTCTAAATAAAATACAAATAGCTAATTTCACTTGAAGCAAATCTGACATACATCACTGCACACACACACACACACACACACACGCGAGCGGGCGCACACACACACACACACACACACACACACACACACGCGAGCGGGCGCACACACACACACACACACACACACACACCTCTAAATCTTCCTCTCTCCTCTCTCTCTCACAAATCTATGGATGAGTATCACATTTTAAAAAATACTTGTCTATGAACGTCACGACAGATTTGAAAAACTTACTGTTTATACCTCGAACCTGAAAATAAAAAAAACAGTTACAATTACACATAATGCATATATGATATTACCATAATAATATATCAAATATATGTTTAACGTAAAAAGATATTCAAAGAGAATCTAGTTTATTTCCAAACTAAACAGCTGCAACAGTTTCTATGGAAGTCGAGAATTTTTCTAAATTATTACTCCAAATTGCTATCTAAAGAGTTATTCAGAATAAATTGCTGAATCGTCCATGTATGTGATTTAAAGATACGAATCCCTTGAAAAATAATTTCAGAAAAGAATCACAGAGTTAATTATGTGAAAATGAGCATTATATTTGTATGCATATACGAGAAAATTTACCTTTTGTGACTATAATATCACCGATTATGTCTAATATTTACTTGTCTATCAATTAACTCATTTTTTCATCCAGATAACTTAGCTCCCCATATTTTGTAATCCTCTTCCGTGGACGATAATGCCCATAATTTATACGATTGAGACATTATGTAAAGGAAGATGAATATGCTATCTTTTAATTGCTTGTTTGTTACGCAGGAAGTGTACCGGAAATAATATTGGTCCACTTTGTTCCATGCTGCCGCCTATTGGTTTAAAGAGAAGATAACTGACTACGATCCAACATTAAGATGCCATAGATTGTGGTGGTAACAAAAACATTTGTAATTGCTCGTTTGTTACGCATGAAGTATACCGGAAATACTATTGGACCACTTTGTTCCATGCTGCCACCTATTGGCTTAAAGAGAAGATAACTGACAACGATCCATCATTAAGATGACATAGATTGTGGTGGTAACAATAATACTTTTAAAATCGGTCGTTGTCATTGATGTCTTTGGAATTGAGCGACAATTGGAGGTCTCTGCCTAACAAGTCAAACAAAGTGGGATAAAAAGTGATGGAACCTCGTTATGGCATCCGAAAATCGCATCAGCAGGCGACGAGCTATTTTGTGGTACTCGATCTTGACACTTCGTTTGGTCTTGTTCCAGGACTTTGCCAAATTGATCATCGAAAATGGTGGCAATCGTTTCCATCAAATGTTGAGCACTAAACTAATTATCTGCCAAAATTTTCATATTATAGATGCTTAAGGCAGCGTTAGCTACTCATGGCTTTTTGGATTCATGAAAATCAGGATCGTTGACATCCAACTATTGTTGCACTTGTTCGTTCAGGACTTCGACCTTGAAAGTCATTTGTTTTCCACTGACACGTCAGACTTGCGTGGGATGAATGATTTCGACCAAAGCCACTTCCCAATGGGGTTCCTGATCCAAATGGATTACTTGAGCTAATTTGGTAGCGAAACAGTACACACTATTGTTGGGAAACACATCCATGGAACTGTTACTGGGTAAAGTTAAGTAAAATTGGTTATTCATAATTCCAGAGTTCTGCTTTCCGAGGTGTCATTGGAGGCCACACGAGTGTCCAAAATTGGGTTGTTGAGTTGACTGTTGAGAGGGTGACTGGCGTTGATTGCAAGGCTCTTGTTGTTACCGGAATATTTCAGGGAAGGTTTGGGTAGAAGGTAGCCGATGAAACTGCTCAGTAAAATTGTCCACAATTGTTTGTCTCCTTGTTGCAAACTCAAATTGGCAATGGCAGCACCGATGACACAATACACCACAAAGATTTGGCAGAAAAGACGATCTGTGTTTTAGGCACACGTTCTCCACACCACATCCACAAGGGTTGCTTTTGTAGATTTGCAGAGAAGAATTCGGAGAAGGAGTGGTCTATGTTGCTACGGATGTATTGCACGGCTTGATGGTCTTCTCTTTTTATAGTCGATGACTTTATGCATCGATCCAAGAATCAAAATGGGAGGATATCCATTCCAACGCATTTGACTTGTTTGACACGGCGTTGACCCACTTTACGGGTTCTTCGATCGAAAATTCTTTCGATGTCGTACACCTTGTCTTCTTTTTTTTTCGGTCACTCGTTGTAACTCGGGCAAGTAGAAAGTTCATTTTAACACTTCCTCTTCATGTCTTCCAATTTATAGACGGGAGGACGACGGCCACGTACTCGTCCAGTGACACGACACAATTCGGTGGTTCAGTTGGGTAAGTAACGTTTGTCAAAACCTTTGGTCATTACTTCACCTTTCTTCGCAGTGGAGGACGTACCAAACAGCCGTCAAAGACGGTCACTTCTTTGTCGAGAGTCACTTCTTCGGGAGTGCATTTGATGCTCCGATGGTAAGATTGATTGTAAGCTTTAACTATGCGTGGTAAGACGTCGATGTACTTGAGAGTGTGTTGATGCGTAAAATATTTCCACATGCATTCTTTAAAGGTGCGTTGAAAACGTTCCACGATGCTGGCTTTGGTTTCGGGCTTCTCGGTGGTGAAAAAGTGAATATCTCGTTTCTTCAATTCTTTTTATAAGGATTGGTTCAAATATTCGGTACCTTTGTCGGTTTGCCATCGGAGAGGGTGATGACCACATTGTTTCTACAGTAGTGTAAAGGATTGCACTAATTCAGAGCTGGATTTAGAAGTCAAAGGTACCACCCAGGTGAATTTGGAAAAGACGTCGATGACACAAAACAAATATTTGTAGCCACGATTGTAGGTGGCCAAATTAGAGACATCTGTTAAATCGGCTTGCTTTGATGATCGATACCCTGTACTCGGGTGCGACTTCTGGAAATTTTTCGTCGAATGGTTTGTGTCACATTTACGTGGCTTGTTCTTGTAACCATCTTTACACTTAAGGTCCACGGACACTTTTCTGTCTTGTTTGGGCAGCACGATACAAATTTTGAACCTCTCCCTAACCCGTAGGATGGGCTGGATCGTCGTAAATGCTGGTTAACAAATTCTCCATCAGGACTCTCTCTTCAATAAGTCACCCACTGTTCACTAATGCTACTCTGGCGTGGGTGAGGTGGTTTGGAAACGGCGTGCCACAGGAGTAGAATTCGAAGGTAGTGGTGGTGGCAATAAATGACTTATTTTCTTGCTTTCTTTTTCACTTCTGGCTTTCCTTCTTTCTTTTTCACTTCTGTCGAAGGAACAGTGGACATCATCTTTTTAACCCAAGCTTTGAATTCTTCTTGTTGTGGTGTGGGTGAAGGGGTCAACAAGGACGCTGCAATGTTGCTAGGGATGGGAGACACTTACGGCATTTGAAAGACTTCTTTCCGTCGTTTTCCTCTGTCATCAGCGTGGCTGCGTCTGTTTTGGTCACGGTGGGTGGTGGCGGTGGCAGCGATTGACTTTTCGTCAAGGTCCATTTCCACTTGTCCAAGTTAACAGGTACCCCGATGAGCGTGTAAGCACGGAACCGGGGTGGCGCTATAAGTCTGCTCTTTATCACAATAAGCGCCTTAACAGTAGATACAGACTACAGCGAGTGGCATGCCTGTTTATATTCCCGCCCATGGATGTCACGTGGGGAATCAATGCTCCAGGATCAGACAAATTAATCAGCATACATTGTGTGCATAAATGAGCTGGGGATGTTGCTCTTTTTCCTTCCCCTGCGATTAATTAATTAGCCCGTTGTGTGGGCATAAACACGTCGCGTATGCCCGAATGGCCGAAAGCGACGCTAATACAAGATAAGATAGGATCATTCGATTCACCTTTTCTAGTCACAACATATGGAATAACGTGGAGTCGTCTACCTTCATATCGTCGATGCTGTTCAACCCGGACTACCTCGTGTGTGTCAGATCATCATTTGCTATTACCAAGATCACAGATACGGCCATTTTGAAACAAAGGACCTATGTGTAGAGGCAAGGCTGTCTGATGCGAGTCTTAATCTACGGTCCGGATGTCAGACAAAGTTTGAGGAAGAGAAGACATGGGCGGTGTTTTGTATGTTAAATCGAAGGTGTTGACAGAAGCCCCAAAAGCTCCATTCTGATTCACTTATATGTCTCGAAAAGATGTCTATTCTATATTGCCAAAATTGATACTGTATAGTTGTTTGTTTACTTGTATATGTCTATGTTGTGTTTGTCTCTATACAACCATTGTGCCATAACAGACCTACCCTGTTCCATTCTCATGTCCAACTTTCCCTTGTCCCTATACCGCCTATATGTTAAATTCCCATATACTATTCCCATATTAAATGCTCATTGTCCCTAAATAGGCCCACCATGTTTAATTCCCAGTGTCCCTATAGGGCCATTACTATGATTTCATGGTAAGGCCATTGTCCCTATTTCGTCCCTAATAATTACTTCCAAGCTTACCTTGATGCAACGATGCACACTCATGCGATGTTTCTTCGACTGAATACGATTTGTCGCGTGTGCAAATAGACGACGTTGCTGAAAACACTCCATGTATATATATATATATATATATATATATATATATATATATATATATATATATATATATATATATATATACCGGACTCATTTTGCCTTCTGACAGTTTTGATGGCGAGACTGCTACGGATGGAGCTGGAAGTTGCTACGAACACTGAGTACATTTTAGGTCTCAGTCGAATGTATTCCTCCATGGGTTTGTCCCATACTTCCCCGTGACTATCTTGCTAGTGTTAATGAGCAGAGGTTGGTCTACCGGATATCCGCTGGTATCAAACTCATTCATAAGTGACGTCTTGCCATGTCCAAGTGGTGAAAGTTATCAGCAACGAGTCAGTATTCGTTTACTGTATATCTAATGTCAACATACTGATCAAGTTGTAGCAGAACTCATACATAAGTAATGTATACTGATTCTGTCAACTATAGCTTGGCGGTGATGCTATTAGTCCTCGAAAATAAGGTTTGCAGTCAATCGGTTCAGCCTCTATTGACCTTTGCATGTAACAAAAAATCAACGAGGAAGACATAATAATTTATGAACATGAGAAAAAGTCTTTCTCAAACTCGCTAGTTATGACAGAATGGACAGATCCGTATTCTTTTATATATACGATTGTACCGAAGAGCGCTCATGAAATCTCAGCACCCAGCGGATATGTGACATACGTTTCCCAAACCAACTGCAAATACTACATAATTATGTTTCTTCTGCATTCTCGTAACTTACTTCTGGAATAGTCCATCTTTCCGCACTTCTATGTTGACAGCCACTAGCGGGGTTGTGAGGCAGCTTCCGAGGACAAAATATAATCATTGTGGGTGTCACGCTGCTGGTCTGGTACACCAGGTCAACATCAAACAAGTATCCGACTTCACTTATGCTGTTGTACTCGTGTACGTGTACATATATGCTTACCTCCGTTGATCAATCCACTGAAACTACCACATGCATCAGTGGCATAAATATCCTTCAAATTAAGTTGTTTGTTTAAAGATACATGATGCAATTGTTCTTGAGGCATAATCGTATCCATCCATGAGCTGATGTTTACTCAGACTTCTCGTATTCGTATGGATAAATTCCGCACGGGTAAGGAAGGCAAACTTTTTCGGCTCGGCGAGTGATTGTAAAAAGATCGTTTCCGTTCTCTGCAAGGGTGCTCACGAGCTTTGTTAATTAGAGCGAAATCCAGGAACTGCAGCGAGTCACATTTCACATTACATATAAATTTAATTGAGCAATCGCAAAATGTTGTCATCGCATGTGAAAATCTACTTAGTGTGTTTTATACTGAAGATGTCCATCATCTTCACATTGACCTATTTATGGTTTTCTGACAATGCTGAAGGGACTGTGAGTATGAGTTTAATATTAGGATCATTATTAATGGAAGTAAACATATTTATCTTGGTCTGAGTCAAAGACACTGTGTTTACAATATTCTTTATTATATTAGTAACATACCTTCTAACTATAACTAGGATTTATCTTGTAAACACTTGGAACCTTCTAGAACAAAATTATCCATTAGGTATTATTTTTTTGTTTTAGAAAATTGTGACTAGGTCAGGTAGAGAGGTATAAAATATTGTTTATTTGAAGGAATATTTATTTGTGCCATAAGATCTAAGCGGATTAAGTTGCATTGTTGATGTGTCCAGCATTTCATTTGGGGTGGAATCTATTTATTCAAAGTTAATCTTCTCTGGAAGTACAAAGTGCTTAATAATTACCTTCTTGGAAATAGAGACTTGTAATTATAGTGAATGTAGACTAGTACGAAATTGAGGTCATTCTGAAAGGGTAGCAAATAATATGGCCTACAACAATCTGCATGGAGAGTTTAGAAAATTGGCTCGCAAACATGTGTCAGACATTGTGGACCCCTTGCTGAATCTAAAAGATTGCCGTTTAGCCAAAAGAATCTTGGGATGGACACAACGACTACGGGGTAAATAATTAATGGACATGGTATCAGCCACACGGACCAAAGTCTGACTTTCAAAGGAAGTGATCAACGAATATATGATGCCAGAAAGGCTCGAGGACATGGCAGACGATGGTTAAGCTTGTACATCCAAAGATGAAGGGTACTACATTTAAATTCATTAGGACTCTTTCTCTAAATATATGAACTTCGATTTTGCGGTCCGTAAAGTTACTCGCAAACCAAACACTTTGCAGGACATTTATGGGAGGTGTGATTGGGTCTAAAATGTTTCGCCAGATTTGTCGTGTAACGCGCTGTCAAGGGCCAATATATTTAAAGCTTTTAATCACTTGTTCTGTCCAACCAATCGCAATGCTTCCGCACCGGCTGTGCGCGGAGGGATTCTCTCTGCTAGGGACTTTGGCGTCAATTGAGCAAATTTCCTTCTGGGGTGCGGACGTGTTTTCATTTTTGGTAGAACTTTGCTTTTGTGGCTTTAACTCTAACCATTTCAAGTCACATAATTTCAGAATTTGGGCCACCACTGAGGCGGCCAGACAAGGTTTCAGTGACAACCAAATAAGGGAATTAGGCCAATGGAGATCAGATGTATTTAAGAAATACATAAGGTTAGGCAAAAGGGTCTCAGCGTTGTAACACTAAGATCGCCATTCAGCCGTGTTTGCTACTTTATCTTTCAGGTCTCGTGGGTTGCACTGACCTAGACCCCTAGGCATCGCCCCTGCTTTGCTGAGATAACATCCACTCGACCCGGACTAATCTATGTCTACCTGCCTTTTCGACAGCCTTGAGCGTACCCTAACAGCTCCGGAAGACCAACAGCGCATTCTGGAAATACACGCATCTGTTTTAAAGTTTCTTCCCAATCCTCCATACATGCTGGATATATCCTAATTACCGGGGAGTATGAGGGTGCTCTACTGCCCCGGCACGTCATAATTCATCAGTTTAATTGTGATCAACATTGATTTTTTTGTTTTCTTTGATGCTGGACATTTTTGTTCTTTGCCCCACCCATCTTGTTGTGGCTGCCAGAAATGCAGCAAGCTCTATTTGCTGTATTTCTGTTTATGGCGGTTGCAGCCTCAAAACAATTCTGTATTATACGTTATGTCTCATTGTTCAATTTCTTAGTACGTTTACTCTATAGACTTTGTCCAAATAGTTAGGTTATGCTGTAAATACATAGCAAAGTTTTGGTTTACTAATATCATTTATGTTCAATACAAAGCCACGAAAGTGGCCAGCATCAAACACAACACTTGTCTTTGTTTTAATCATGTACCCATATACTTTGACTTTGTAATATTTGCACGACTGACCTAGGGAATTCTGTTTTTCCACTCTCTTATCTTCCTCTCGACTCTATCAATGTCGGAAAGAGTAGGCTGCATATCTAATTTTACAATCTCATCAAACAAGTTAATACTATAGAACCCTGTGTTTTCATTCACTTTCCTTCTGACAATAACTTGCACCCCTCTTCTCTTCCACATGTGCAAGAACACGTCACATAAAACGATTTACGCTCGCGTAAGGACATTTATGGGAGGTGTGATTGGGTCTACAATTTCCCGCCAGATTTGTCGTGTAACGCGCTGTTAAGGGCCAATATATTTAAAGCTTTTTATCACTAGTTCTGTCCAGCCAATCGAAATGCTTCCGCACCGGCTGTGCGCGGAGGGATTTTCTCTGCTAGGGACTTTGGCGTCAGTTGAGCCAATTTCCTTCAGCGGTGCGGACGTGTTTTCTTTATTGGTAGAACTTTTTCCCACCTCCACCCCATCATACCTCCCTGTATATAATTGTTATATGCAATCGTGTTGTTAATGATACTTTTGTTTATTGTTGTTTATTCCGCAAATAATCTCTTGCAAGGTTATATGGCTTCTACAGTATCGTTTTGTTTATAATGTCACTCGTCTCAGTGTTTCACTTGTTAGCATCGTTACTTGATATATTTTGTTCGAAGTTATATTGATGTAAATACATAGTTAGGGTTGAGTCTGCTCAGTATATAACAACCATGTTTATGGCGGTTGCAGCCTCAAAAAAATTCTGTATTATACGCTATGTCTCATTGTTTAATTTCTTCGCACGTTTACTCTATAGACTTTGTTCAAATAGGTTATGCTGTACATACATAGCATATTTTTGGTTCATTAATATCATGCATGTTCAATACAAAGTCACGAAAGTGGCCAGCATTAAACACAACGTTTGTCTTTGTTTTAATTATGTACCCATATGCTTTGACTTTGTAATATTTTCACGACTGACCTAGGGAATTCTGTCTTTTCACTCTCTTATCTTCCTCTCGACTCTGTCAATGTCGGAAAGAGAAGGCTGGTGTATGCACGTCTAATTTTACAATATCATCAAACAAGTTAATACTATAGAACCCTGTGTTTTCATTCACTTTCATTCTGACAATAACTTGCACCCCTCTTCTACATGTGCAAGAACACGTCACACACACACACACACACACACACACACACACACACACACACACACATATATATATATATATATATATATATATATATATATATATATATATATATATATATATATATATATGTGTGTGTGTGTGTGTGTGTGTGTGTATATATATATATGTGTGTGTGTGTGTGTGTGTGCGTGTGCGTGTGTTGGTAAAAGTAGGAAGGTATAGGTAACTGTAGATATGTAGTTATTTACATTAAAACAATATAAACATTTTTAATTATATTGGTCATATTTCTGTGTAGTAAAGGTGTGCTTTCTAGGTGTTATTGTACTTATGTATTGTTTCCTTTAGTTTTATTTATTTCTCATTATTGTGCAATAACAACCTTTTGCATGGAAGACAAACAACAAGTAAGGTAGCATAATTGCAACTGGAGGCATGATTGACAGGCGACGTTTAGTGATAAGCGTACTGTGAGTGTACAAGCTAGCATACACGTGAGCGCGAAGCATACAGATCTTGCTGCTCTGAGTCGGCATCATGACGTGTTATTTCCACGGAATAATATAAAAAGCATATATTAAATATTAATCATATTCTCAGCAGTGTCCATCGTTAACATCTCTTAAGCTCTAACGTCTCGTTCGTTAATAGATCTCTTTTAGTTCCAATTTACACTTTGATCAAGTTTTAAGACACGACTATATGCAAGTTTTTTGAAGCATCAATGTGCTTAAATTGTCCTTTTGCCTAAAACGTGTTATTTTTAAATACGAGTAAGAAATATAACTGAAATATACAAAGATGTAAAACTTATAATTCAAAGATGACAAATGTTAAATATTGTACGAGAATATACGTACAAAAATGATATACAATCAACAATATTCGTGATGTTCCATTCATTCCCTAAGTTGTTTAGCCAAACTGTCAGGCTGAAAATGATGCATATTTAGGGCACGGTGGTGTAAATAGTTACAACCCCGCACTAATAGATAGGGTTATGTGAGTCCATACCATGCCTGAGTAGGCCCTCCATGTTGCTGAGGAGGAGAAAGTACAATAAAACGATATGGATCGGAATTATTGATAACTGTTGTTAGAAATATATACATTACACTCCCTAAAAAGCTTAATACAAATATAGAACAATGCAGCTGCATATGGACTTGATCATGATCTTGAATTGCAGGTGTAATATATATATTTTAGGGGGTAACCATTTAGACATAGATATTTAGAGAAGATTCTTGTTACAGTCACATCATTATTAAAAACTATGTATTCAACACGGGCATTTGATAGTCAGTCAAGAAATTTCAACGTGTTCTTGTACATACCACGCATTTAGTTCACTGGAATTCGTGCAATCATGGTAAAATAAGCTTTTATTGAACTCAGCCTAGAAGACTATACCATCATATCAATAATTTTCCGTTTGTGAGGCATGTATATATTGTCCGTCCTATACATTTGATCAGAGAACAGTTTGATTTAAAATTTACTTATGTTTCTCAGATAGCTGTAAAACTAATGAAAATGGATTTTAGGAACCGACGTCTTATGTACGTAATTTCTGATCAATTTTGAGTCCTCAAATATAAATTTTTCTGAATGTTTTTTTTTTAATTGAGACCGTGCATTTTTGTATTAACCAGGGCACTGATCTTTCAAAGCTTCAGGCATGTCAATATTGGTTGATTAACTTGGTCAATTTCTGTTTGAATCTAATATTAATATATTTAATTGTTGACGTCACATAATTTCTCTCTCTCATGATACAAAGCCAAAGCAATAACTTTTTTCTTCTTCGAAATAACATAAATTTAATGTCAAACAAACCCAAAAGCATAACAGTTTTGTCCAGAAAACATTTGTTTTCTCAATATTTCAATACACTGTGTAGAAAATAATTATCGACAGTTTAAAATTAAACCCAAATGCAGAAATGCACGTGTTTAATTTTGGAAGATCGGTTTGCGACGTCATTTCTCCCAATACGTACACACTATCTGGGACCAATATATTGCTCTTTTTTCCGCGAAGAAAACATATACATCATAACTAAATTAAGCAAACGTTCTCGACAAGATAGATACGAATAAAATTGAAGTACAAAACAAAAACTATTCTGTATACATGTTGTGGAGGAGACTTCTGTAAAATGGTCAAATACAGAACACATTCTCATAAACACATTCTGAAATTATTTGAAAGAGTCACAAACTACTTTTTCGATTTTGCTTTGCTTTTCTGTCTTACTTAATTGCAGCCCATCCCTTTCATAAGGGCATCTATTATACCGTTAGGATATTGTCTAATATGAAAAATGTCTCAGTAATAGGTGATTATTGTGCATTATGTCTTGCTAATTGGTGACTGTCGCACAACATATCTTGCTAATTGATGAGTATTGTGCTTTACCCCATATCACATTGTTTCAATAAATATTAGCGGCTAATGTTAAAAATAAAATCTATGTATCCATAGGTACAAATGTCATGGACAATGCGCATGAATAACTGTCTTTCTAAGTAATATTATTTTAATATATAAATGAAGAGTTTTGTATTCCTTAAGCATATGAATAGTACATTTTATCTCCGTCACATCGACTGACTAACGTTATCGTTTGGTGATCTGTATTTTGCTGAAGCACATGCCACATGCCTCGCAGACTGGTGTCAGGCACACGTTAATGATGGTACCGCAAAACTTCTGCAGGAATCCAGCCGTAATGGAACAGTCTCTCAGCAATGGCGTCAGACACCAGACATGGGTGAAGGTCGTCATGGCAAAGTCACATCCCCAGCACAGGGCGATACACATTCCGCAGAGGCTGGTAAGGAACTTGTAGCAGCAGTTTTTTCCGCAGTTGAAGCAGTTGTAGCTGTTTGTCCACAGACAATCAAAACTTCTGGCACCATCAGGCTCCCCCAAGCTGTCATCAAAGTTGACCTGGGACGAAAAACATGTTTTATAATGTTATGAGTAAACACAAGAGAAAATATCATATAAATCTTCCGACTTAGCATGTATTATAACATGCTATACAGATACACACATACATTTTATATATATATATATATATATATATATATATAAGAAAATAAAAGCATCCGTACTCTTCTATTCTTTTGCTCAAAAAGACAATCAGCCATCATATTGTCTATCTATGTTCAATGAATTGAATGAACACATACACAGATGTTACGATTTAAGTGGCTTGGCTACTAAACATTTGTTAAAGTACCTTATTTACTATTTGTATCAATATGTTATCAAGGCACCGTTGCTGCCAAGACTGATATGTTACGTATGAAGATTCTATCACACTTGTATGACACATCACACGGACCATTATTAGTAAAAGTGTTTGGTCAGAACGCATTCGTTTATGTAATAGTGGTGCTGTTAGACACTGCTAGATTAGTTTCTATATCAAGCTATTAAATAATTGTGCCTTAGAAGTTAGGCATAATACTACCATGATGGATTAATTCTAGCGCGTTTCTTGTTTAAGTACAAGAGTCTGTGAAAGTAAAATATGTATATTCAAGGTACTATAAGGTGTTTTGCAGAAGCTATATTGCTTTGAATGACCACTTGCAATCTCTCACAAAGGTGCAAAGGGCATCATGTACAATACAATTAACTTGGTGCTACTTCGTTGTTAATTAGTCAGCTATAATCGTATATATCAAGAATCATGAGAACCTTCTTTTTACCAAGGGGCTTTGTTTTCTCCATTGTTGCGGAAACGCTTGTACAAAAGACTGATATTGTCATATGATAAAACTTCTGGTTTGTATACAACATAAAGAAATGGAAATAAAAAGAGAAATCTGAGTGTATAATGGATGGTGAAAAAGGTTTAAAGTATCTTCAAAACAATCGTAAGAGCTTAGTAGGTAGAGACGGCATTACGTCCAGATCAGGTATGAAGTATCGTGTGGTGCGTGTTTGGTTGGGGATATTTGTTTTTTCAATGATTTTAGCCATGGGTGTTATGAAGGAAGTTCGCTATATGTTACATTAATGTTATATCAGTCCCTAAACCGTTTAAGACATTTTTCCCGTAAATGAATGTAATAATACAATATCGCTCTGGCAATCCATCAATATCTATACTATTGTATTGTTTCCGTTGACATCTCGGTGGTCCGTGGCTACGGCGAGTTTAGCCCTCTGTCAGATGCCTTCCATAATTTAAATTTTACGTGGCAAAAGATGGCTATTTATAGCTACACAACAAATAAAAAAGAACAAACACAAAACTAAATAAAAACAAATTAACAAATTCCAATTGTAAAATTATAATTGACAATTGACACATTAAAATTGAGTATTCTACACCAATATTCCACATGTGCAAATTAATGTTCATAGTCTTATCATTCCTATGCTTTCATGTTTGAAAAATATATCATGCATTTTCACATGTTAAAAGAGAACATTTCTTGCGACGCTCGACTGTGTCTGCCTCCTGTAGTTTTTCTCTACCTTCAGCAGAAAAACGAGTGCTTTACGAACTAGAACAAACAAATGAAAACTGCATTACCTTTTGGACATGGGGATTAGTTTTTTGATGAAGAAATTTGCATCTCTATGAAGTTGATTGTCCCTACTAAATTGACAACAATGATAAATTCGCTGTGATGCATTGACTAATCGGACTGGAATGTAAAATGTCAATATTACCGTTTTCTGCAACAGACAAGGTCATCTTAATCGTATCGCTCTCATAAGTCAATTTTATTTATATTATTAGCCTATGAATATGATTGAAAGTAGAGTGAAAATGGTGAAATAAAGGGAGTGAGATGAAGGTGGTGTGCTGAAGAGTGAGATTAATTTTCTAAGCTTCGATTCAGATACATGTTTGGTATATAATAAAAAGAAAATCTTTTTTTTTCTTGCGTAAATAGCATATAGTGTTTATTTACTGGTAGCAAAATATCATTTCGTTTCTTTGTACTATACGATTACATATATACCGACTGAACTAAATTTCACTCATTTACTGCATAATTGTACTCCTCAGTCAAATACGAATTTTTAAAAATAAGTTTGTCATAAATGCTTTTGACATAAGCTGATTTGTACTTACCTTAATGTGTGTATTAAGCTCGTTTGGATCTCGCTCTATCAAGAAATTAGGATCGTTCTCTGGGGCCGACATGATTGAAAATGTACGTCAATCGTCAGTAATCGAATGATTGTGCTGTTATATACTGAAACACGAACTGATCTTCAACCTCTAGACTTGAGGTACCAAAATCTGAAAGTGAAATGTCTTAAATGGATCAGTGTTTAAACAAGCCCTGCAAGAGACCATTCGCAATAAGGACTTAGTAGGAGTGTAAACACGTAAAACGTGATTTCAATTAATGCATTTCAAGTGGACATCGATAAAAGAAAAACGTAAAACAAATAAACCCACTTGTAGCTTTAATCTATAAGATATACCAGGACAAACGTTTTATCAAAGCCTATCACACCTGTACGTGCTTATCAAAGTGAATGCATATTTAATGTGCAAATTTCATTTGTTTGATCTGGAATACCCCAAAACAACGAAGCCAAACAGAGTTTGGGGTCAGTATTTATCAATATAAAAATACCAACATCAGATAAATAAAAGACATCGTGAAGTAGCTGTAGAGAGCAAATAGTTAAAATGGGGAGAAAGCTGACTCTACTTTCCGTATATATTAGGAAGAATATGAGCTCTGCTGTATCTAGACTTACTTTGACCAGGTAAAATATTTATTCTATATCTAGATAATTTGCTATTTCATAAAGAAGTCATTGACGGGTACTGATACTTAATGGTGATCGCCTATGAAATGTTGGAGTATTGAACAATTTTTGTATGTCTAAGCATTTTCTTGAGGTACTCAGGGCCGGATCAGGTTGAACATTATATGCACCTTTTATAAAATGCACACAGAAAACTATATGTCGGTGAATGTTGTTTTTTCCTTTTCTCTTGGACACGGTTACTAGGTCATATTGGATTTACGGAACAGAAAATCGCTGAAGATTTCCAAACGTGTCGTTTACTTTATCTTTTCTTTCATGGGCCGTTACTGCGATTATTATAATTTGATAATATTCTAGTCAGATAAGCAGTGGTTTTGGCATGAGAAAAGAGCGAATGTATGAAAAATAATTTTTCACCGCGGCCTATAAACATCATATATTATGACATAGAGTTTAATTAGCCGTTTTGTGGCTTGCTCGTTCTAGTAGTAAGCATGGCCACTTATTTACGTAATAATATCCGGATTAAATCCCACAATATACAATATACACAACACGAGGTAGATCACAAGCGGTAAACAGCTGACATTATCGCACGGGGTACTGCAATACATCTGCTACTTCAACTTGTTATAAATATGCTAGTCAATACTCTTGAGAATAAAATAGAAAGAAAATTTGCTTGTTCCTGGTGAATAACGGAAATATTTTTTCGCGTTGACAAAAAATAATTCAAATAAGTCGTGAAAAAAGCTAAGGTTTTGTTTTAACCATTCTATGAAAAATATCCATTATTGTTTTGACACTAGTAAATATCCTAGAATTTATATTATTTCATCGCAGACGTCACTAACGTGATTTTTCGTCCAATCTCTCCCAGAGTGAATAGTGCTGCGATACATCCAGGTGTAACATCACAACAATGGCGTCAGAATGTTAATAATAACGATGGGCAATACAAGTTGCTTTCTCAAACGTAGAGTACTGATTTATAAATATGTTCGCGTCTTAGACTATATACGTCGCATGTCAGTGTTTATTTCTCATCCTTGAAAGACAATGGAAGACTCTTCAATCTTGATGTTACTTCTAATCAAATTTCAGAAGTAATGGACTAGCAGCGCCTACATTGGACATCGGACTGATTAACGCGAATCACAAAGTTTTAACAAAACTCATGCGCAGAACTTGAGACTTCTCTTATCAGACTAAAAACAAACCAATGCTGCAATTGAGACTTTGTTAGATAGGATTGTTGCGTGCATGCATGAGTAGATGAATGAATGGTTGGTTGAATGAATGGTTCGATGAAATGATCAAATGCATTGATGAGACAGTCGCAAAATATAGTGCTCCGTGTTGCTATTGCGATATATTGCCAGATATTTTCAGGTAAATAAGGAACGAGTCTTCCTGGCCTTTTCGTTATTAGGCAGACAGCTTAACAATATGTGTATGAGTTAATCAGCTAATAATAACGCGTATAGCGTATTCACATATTTGACTGAAGGTGCAATCTATATCAGGTGATCTCAGCTTCAGCTATCATGCTTTATCTACTGACGTTCTGTTTTTCATGCGTGGTGTTGTGCTTACGATGAATATAGAAGGATTAGTTATTTGTTAAAACACACAAAGCGCTAAGTCTTGTCATAATACCGTGTCCAAGCGGTAAGTTTGCATTTGTAGCTGTAGAGATATGTAATGATCATTTTTGTGCCCCTTTGTTCTATAAATCGTGTTTGATACTCTGTGTGTGTGTGTGTGTGTGATTTGGATTTTTTAACGTAGCTTTAACAATTTTTCAGTCATATCGCTCTGCAGTGTGAGAATTTATAGTGATGTCTAGCGCTGGGGCATCATGCCGCATACATGTAGCATGATGTCCCACCCAGTCACACTATCCTGACACTAGGCCGACCAGTCCTAACACTAAGGACTGAGCGCCAAGAGAGATAGCTGTTAGTACCATTTTTTAAGTCTTTGGTATGACTCGGTCGGGGATCGAACCCATAACCTCCCGCATCCGAGGCGGAATCTTTAACCACTAGGCCACCGAAGCGGTTGATATATGAACTATTTCTTGTGTGAGATAATTCAGGATTGTTCTACATTTTTATTGTCATTCCAAAGTGTACCATTGTGAAATGCTGTTTTGATAAGATATGGTGCATTGGTGTTACGAGTATATGCTCTTTAAATAAGCAATATATAAGAGTGAAGGAAACAAGTTTTGTAAAATTTAACAAATAATTTATTTCCCTAGAAGATAAAGTGACAAACGAGAAAATAGAACTTACGGTTTTACGAATTAAATCCAAAACATAATCCAAGAATTAAAAACACATGTCCTAGTAATAACAAGTTCTGAATGAAACTGAGTTCGAGTCCCGATGAAATCGGACATGGAGGACAATGACGTCTTTAATATCCTTCGAAGTGTAGATGTGTCAACAGTCTCTTGTTGAATCACAGAAAATATTATTCCAGTTTTGAATTCAGCATAAATTCAAATGAATGTCTTTATCCAAGAATGTTTTCAGAGCGTGTTTTTTGTATTTCGAAACAAAACCCCAATCACTTGAATTTAATTATTTCAAGAAAATAAAATTCAGCACAAACTTAACGTGTCAAATATTTAAATCCCAATTGACAAACCTTTATCAAAAACATTAGTTATAAGACTAATTAAGAAGCAAAACAGATTCCCGGATGAGGGTCAAACGTTCATTCTTCTGAAGAAATAGAAGTTTGCTACCAATTGGCACAGGATACTTGTCACAGAGTACATGTATGACCTTGACACAATTTAATGATTCTTACTCTGAGAAAGACAAACATAATAATTATAAAACATGCTTACCAAAGCTGTCACTGATTTTGGAACAAGGCCAGCAACTAGTTACAATGTTTCATGAAGCTACAGCATGTAACAAAAAAAGCAACAAAGAAAAAACAAAACAAACTAAAACTAAAAAAAAGTCAATCAGGCCAAACAAAACTGAACGCAGTTTTGGACAAGGTCAAGTCCAGTAAATGATGTTACATTACAAGAGCATGCAATGGAATAAACATTTTAAAAACTAACAGACAAATAATTGAATAAATATACATAACATTTATATAATTATTAAGGTTGAATTTAGTTATTAGTCATAATCATTCCATTTTCTTCCATTCAAATAATGCACTAAAGCGTTCAGTTGAATCTGAGCTGACCTTATATGTTTATTTGGGGAATGATGCGTACCAAATCAACAGATGATACCTTACTATGTACAGACCATATTATGCCCAGTTCAAGGCCAGTTGTTTTGATGGGTGGACGTTTCAATGTTATAACATAGCCTTTGTCATCGTGGGAAGGTTCTATCCGGGAATTCTTCGGCAGACTGAGAGGAATGCCATATTCAGGTTTGTTCTTTGTATTTGCACCCTTTTAAAAATAAATAAAATTTTTGATTTGCGTATTTTGTTTTAAATTAACATTTGATATGTGGAAAAGAAAATACGTGCAGAGGGTATCTTCTTTACCCATGTTATTTGGACAGGATACCATTATGCTTCTTCGGTGAGCAGAATAACTTCACACACTTCGTGGACAGGTTAACTTCGTATCTTATAAACGAACAGTTCACAATACTGTTGCTGAGGCAGATTTTATCCATTTCTGTCATACTGAGTAAATTTGCCATCTCATTTCGAACATTAATCTTATTCTGCTGTTTGTGTGAATAATTAAATCATTGCTAGAACTTACTAGTAGTTGTGTGATATGGCAAATTTGATGTTTTTTGAAATCTCACGATTATGCAGATAGAACATGTAGGGTCACATAAGCTATTCACAATTGTATAAATCTGTATTTCATTTTCTATTCCTTGTTTTCCATTGTAAATACATTTTTGTCGTTTTAATAGTTGTCTTTTGTCCCTGTCACAAATTCATCTCTCGGTCTGTTTATGTGAAAAATGGTGTCAGCCGTTGGATTGGAATAATGAACGAGTTCGTTTCAGATCATCAGGGGTGACATCATTGACAAGGAAAGTACGATGAGTGGTTAGAGACAGAAAGCCAAACGATGAAATTATGGAAAAGGACAAGTTCCGAAGCAGAAAAGGGATAAGACAGGCTTATCAATGTCAGCATGTAAGCGAGAAAAATAGAACGGGAAATGTGTGTGCGTGTGTGCTTGTGTGCGCGCGCGTGTGTGTGTCTGTGTGTGTGTGTGTGTGTGTGAGAGAGAGAGAGAGAGAGAGAATTCCGTTCAAGATCAATTCGGATTCCTATGACACATTGACTTGTCGTAGGAAGCAGGAATGTCTCTGTACTTAGACGAGAACTAATGCATAGGTCGACATCCAGGTGTGTCTTTTATGCATTAGTGCCTCTACCACCAACCTTATAGCATCGTCGTTTGGTAATATGTGCACGCTAGCAATGGTGTATGGATTTTTACCCCCAGGCAAGGCGATAGCTGCCGTTTACCTGAGGGCCCAGGTTTGAATTTACGTATAGGACGCATGAAAAACTTCTCTAACCTGTATGAAAGTGTTATTTATTAGTATTGATAACAATTCTGTACTACCAAGTGTGCTCCTATTACAGGTAAATTTCTCATACGAAGTTGGTTGTCATGTACTCACTCATGAACGTCGATTACTCATGTTATCAAGAGCAATATTCACTACCATAATAATATACTCAGCTTCAAAAGCTCACATTAAACAGAACTATGTGGATTCCATTGGTACTGTTTGCAACTGTTTTAAGTCAGATTTCTTCTTATAAAATAGGCGTTTTCGTGTTCATATGGTTGATCCTATTGCAAGCGAAAACTGCTTGGTTCAAACCAGAGATAAAATAAATATATTTCATGAACTCAATTTGTATTGAAATCTCAATGGTGTTTTCTGATTGATTGATTAATTAATTAATTAATTAATTAAATAATAAATAAATAAATAAATAAATAAATTGATTAATTAATTAATTAATAAATTAATAAATAAATTAATTAATTTTGTAACGGATCGCGTATTTATGTCGTCATGGTTTGTTCTTCTGTTCACTGTCATGCACCGTATTCCTAATCGTATGTAAGGTCCGGTTGCACCTTGTTTTAAAAAAGGACGTTGCTCTTTCATAAGTATGTTGGCCAAGAATGTGAAACAATTCAAACGTGATCATGGTCGCAATCGTCAAAGTAGGTTCTTTAGTAAACAATTTCTTAACACAGTTTTGTTTTTTTGAATAGCCAAAAATTTTGCAGTTCCACCTTCTTTCTAGTCATATGACCTGGCAGACAAAGCAAGCATCCCTACATAGGAATGTCAATACTGCATAGAACTTGTTTATGTATCCCGACTGTCTCCCGACATGCTTAATAAAAGTCACAGCCATCTTGTTCCAGCTGTCTCTTGTTCAAATCTTAGATTTTACAGTCTTAGAAAATCGATGGAATATTTCATTGCTAGCTTTTCTCTTAAAACAAAACTTTAAAGAAGCGTATACACATTGAAGTTTGAAGAGGATACAAATTTAATGTTTGGACATGTACGTAAAGTTCAACTGTACGTATAATTCGTTTAAAAATTATTTTGGTTTTCACAGTAGGTTATATAGATTATTTTTAAAATATAAAATTCTCTCCGAATAAAAGAGTCATTCGTTGCTAAGGTAGAATGACTCTATAGATGAGGAATAATGCTATTTTACCGAACTGGGTTTTCTTGTTAATATTATAAAAAGCATTGATAAAAGCTGCATCTGTTTCAGCAAATCATTTTTTTGGTGTACTAAATAATAGCATCTTGGGAGATATTACAATAATTCTTAATAGTCGTTAGCAGAAAATACTCCAAATGATAACTAAAAATGATCGTAATAATGACTAATGCCTAGGAGTGCGATGACTGTGTGAACGACTCCACTGAAATTTACAAACAGTAGAGAACGACATCAACATTTAAGGCTATAGCTGGGCTTTTGTGTGAAGACTATATTTAACCAAAGAGTTTTTGAAACAAAGGAAACTAACTTACTTTGTCAATGGAGATCCCAACAAATTAAATGGGCTTATCAAACTGGAAGGTTATGGACTCATTTATGACAATTTTGTACAAAGACAATGCCAGTGAAGTGGTTTTCCCAGAGACATACCATAACATATGACCTGGGCTAACCTTGAAGGATTCTAATCCGCTTTTCATCTATTTTTGATCGGCACATAAATAATCTTGATATTTTCTTTTCGTTATATGAATTGCTAATAGTTCAGTTACCAAACACAACTTTACGTATAATGATGGGGAAAAACTCAGTATTTCATTTCTCTAATAATATTATTCTCTGTGCTATTGCATCACTTACCTTCTTCAAACTGCATGATACCGATGTAATTAATTTTGTTCCGCGATGTTGTTTAAGAGGCTCTTCTTGATACATTTATACCACCGAACAACGAGAAGCTACCGGCAAGATTTGTCACATACCCACATTAGCCGAATCCTAGACTAGAATCCATGCAGACAGGCGAGATGGCAGTGTTCCGTAACGGAGAGCGCTTTAGACCACTCGGCCACTCGGGAACGGAAGGCGTATGTAACAAACCTTTCCATTTCAAAACTGGATAGAAATACACGGAGCAAATATTCCATTAAGTTGCTACGCCACTGGGGCTTTCGAGTTCTGAATTCTTTATGCACGTAAGAAAATATATTTATTATAATTTAAAGACATTTTTATTACACCCTCTGTGCATTTACCTGTTGTTTAAAGTCATTATAAAAAGTAATTAAATTTTCTCTTGTAACATGCTGTTATTTTTGTGTTCTTTTATGTTTTAATTCTATTATAACATTTATGAATTATGCTTATGGATTGTTTGAGCTCACTATGGATTTATCTGTATTGTACTTGTAGTCTTGAATAATATCAAAAAGACTTGCTGACAAGTTTATGCTTAATATTACTTGGTTTAGAAACGAAATACCCTTGAAGGTACAATGCGTGATATTTCTTCAGTTCAGATCCAACATTAATAGTTTTGTACGTACGACAATATGGCGTCATCATTACTTAGAAATATTGAAATCTTACTATATTTTAAGTATATTTTGTCTATATTTGGTTCATTTGATGTTGTATTATTTACGTCAAGCTCAGAATGACAGAAATTTCGGAACCGTATGAAATTGGTAAGCTTTCAATAATTAAAATATTTTCTGTGTAATTCTGTATCTTGAATGTATCACTTTACCGTACCTACTTTATTTAGTGTTCTATGTCATTTATAATAAAGTTGCTACCCCACTTCGGCTTTCCTTTTGCAGTTCTAACCCAGTACCTATCCGCACCCCAACGATATAAAGAAACACGTTCTTCGCCCGGAGAAACACTTTTGCAAAAGGAATCCAGAATGATATCTTATATCGCTCACTTTAGATCTGAGAGTGTCCACAAATAGATTGGAATAAAAAAGGGACCAACCTAATTGTTGGTAGAGAAATCGGACCATAATACCTAATATAAAATGATACAGCTTGAAAACCAGTGCATATCAAGGCTAATTCCAACATAACAGACGCACGAGGACGAAGCCTGGTAGTATAATCTGTATCTGAGTGCACGAGTATACAATATGTAAGTAATACATAAGTGGAATAATTATTGCTAGACAGTCTTCTACTTCATTTTTACCACATACACAGGATGAAAGGTATGCATGCATCCAAAATGTCGATTCCTCTTTATGACTTAGGGATACATTCCTCTTTTACCTACCAATGTAGAGTGGGAATGGTGGTACATTAATTCGACGACCTTTGCACTTAATTAAAGCTGTAACGAGAACACATTCAAATGTGAATGTATTTTATCGAACGCTTAAACTGAACATGGCAACCGGCAGATGCAAGTGTGTTTCGGCATTAGAACATTATGCGTGCAACCGGAAATAATGCTTCGTGAATACTAGTGGTAATTAAAGAGGTGAAACATAGATATAAATTATCAATCTTCCTACTGTAATCAACATATTTAAAGGATCACACAAACATTTTTACTGAAACGAGAGAGAGAGAGAGAGAGAGAGAGAGAGAGAGAGAAAGAGAGAGAAAGTTTGAATAGTCTATAATAGCTTTATATTGTTTCATGAAGTTTGTTACGAACTTTTCTTCAAGCATATGTACAAATCTGGTTGACTGTAGGTTTCGATAATCATGTATTATTTTCGTTGCTCATTACTACTACTACTACTATTGCTGCTACTACTACTACTACTACTACTACTAATACTAATGCCTTGTGCAAAATAACATCATTCAGATTCAACAAAATAATTAAAAAAATGTAACATGTACCAACGCATAATAATAATGATTCCAGGTCATATGTGCTGTGTCTATAACGTGCAATTTCCGTTATCACATAGTCATGCCTCTTGACTACCATAACATGTGATCACAGTGCCTTATACTTCCACATATTGGTACATCAACATTATAAAACAAATTGTCGACGCAAAGAATACATCTTGCTTTCTAATTTTGATATATTTTAAGCGCTAGACTCAAAATGTAGCTGAATGCTGCGAGGCATAATACTTGAGAACGTCGAGTGTATTCAACGTTGTCACGTGTAGATGAGACAAAGAACAACTTGATTTTTACATCAGTTAAGTCACGGGATGTTGACATAGTTTCTGATTTTAGCTTACACTAACTATATAATGCCCCAAAGTATACAGTTGTCCTAGATTTAGTTTGTAATTGTAATACTTGTGCACATGTGTTCTAAAAGTTTGAAAGGAAAATTTAGAGTATTGAAGCTCGTATCACTGCAAGCACACGTGTGTTTCGAAATTAGGATCGTCCCACTGTGCGTGCAAGATGAAATCATGCATTGTGAACACCATTGTGGCCTTCTTCTTGCTTTAATAATATTTGTAAAAACAAATGGTCAAAATAAAATTATTTATTTCTTGAGATTCCTTATGACTCGTTTTATAAAAAAATCTATTTGTAATAATCAAAACTACAATTCATATTTTAGAGGAATCATGAAGCCATGCGGATTATACACGTTCAATGGATGTACTTCGCATCTCGACGGTCGTTTATGCAGTGTGCAATAGATTTTCAAGCTTTGAATCTCGGAATACTGTAAAATATGAAGTTCGATTCCAGAATGCAGAATGGGTCTGTTTAATTTATGTTGAGATTACGAATTCCTTTCATAGAAGTTATATATTATATATTTCGACTGAAGCTTTTTTGAAGTCGATATGTGCAAACATGACGAGAACATTCCGACGTTAAAAGGAAATACCTTATTTTTTAGCACAGCGTGAATAAATAAGATATACAGTTTTTATCAGTACCTATTAAACCTTTATCACAGCAATTGTTTGTTTTGTACATTCTGCGATATCAAGTATTTTGTTTTCTTGAGAATTCAATGAGATAATCTTAAGGTCCCACGTGGTCAAGTGACAAATAATGCAGTCTCAAATCATGGCAACCATTATTTCCAATTAGCGATAACTGACTCGCTACAGTGACGAATGTGATACAAACAACAAAGACGTACAGACACAGACACACACAAGCACATTCCTTTGCAAAAACACAGCATTTAAAGTTTTGATATAAAGCAAATTGATATACCAATACCATTGGTATATGAAATTGTGATCCGCCCAGGGCACACTAATGCGAATATATAAATATTCTTTCAACTGCAGGCCTAAAGATCAATGATGAATTTCTACTCATTCATTAATCATAAATGACACATGAAAATAACGATACCAAGTATTAATAGTCTGTGTTCTAAATGAAATTAAAATGGTACACAATTTCTATTCCCCTCTCACCTCTAGTGCGTAAGGGACAAAATACTCAAAATCTGGAGTGAGAGAAAAAAACATATTGCGCTGGACAAAAACATTAAAACTGAACTTGTACCAAGTAACCTACAGTAATCTGATTCGTCGTAACGGTATGTTTACGCTTTCCTTTGGGATCTATCTACAGTGTTCATAATATCAATGATAGTTTCAAAGCCAGTCGACACTAGACCAATATGTTAAATTTGTCAGTTACGAGGCACACATACTGTAGCGTATTTAATGCTTTGCTATTGCTTTTTCTGAAACATTTATAATGTTCTAAAATTTGGTTATTAATAACCAGATATAAAAATGTCCAAAATAGTCGCCCCGCTCCCCCTTTATTTCTATCGTAGCTAGATACAGGCGAAAATCTATGAAAATACAAGCTTTAGGTATGTTTGCTTGTGTCAGAGAGAGAGAGAGAGAGAGAGAGAGAGAGAGTTGTATAGTCTTTGGAAATGTAAAGTAAAACAGAATATTGACTTAGATGAACTGTTAACATATTGATATATTTTAATTACCTCTTGTTGGTTAGGCATTCTGCTTATTTCGATTCCGCCCTAATTTCCTTACGCCAGTACGTGACTGCCTGACAGTTTAGGTTCAGTATACAAGAGGCTAAACGTGTTCGTAGTGCATTACTTTTTCATATAACCATATTTCAATAAATGTGAATAAATTAGGAAAAAACAAAAGAACAATCAGGTTATCCATTTGCATATTTGATTGTGACCAACAAGAAAAATCATAGAATTACATTTTGTAGCGGACACACTCGCAGGCATGTGAGGATTTCATTCGCTCGGTCAATACACAGCTGCCCGGAGCATATCGTAACTCCATTCAAAGTGCATATATATATAAACGAAAACTATTAATTGTTGAACCCATTTTAAGTTGTAAACACATGATGTGATTAGCGCTGAACATATTGTGTTACAATTAGACAATTTGTTATTAATATAAAATAGATCTATAATGGTAGAAAAGGGACCCGAATTTTGTGGAATACAAACTGTGTTGCCCTCTTGAGAAAAAAGTAAGCAATAACTGCAAACTCAGATATGGAAAAGTACCATCTTGGTATCAGGTTAGGACTAATTTAAGGTTCAGAGATTAAAATTTGAGATAAAATCATGGAATGAAAATTTTTGTTTGGTGTTTTTCAATTGATTCAATTAAATTCTAGTACTTTAGTTTAATTAAGGAAGACCATTCAATAATCGTAAACCTAAATAGACGGAACAACTGCAAAAATTCAGTTTATGATCGACGAGTCCTTTACCGTTTCCGTAGCTGGGTCAAATTTATTAATGCTGTTCAAGATCAAGTTTGCTGGCTATGTCGCTCTGGACAATATACTGTTTTCCGTTAATTTTGCAAACACTCACGAATAAAACACATCCTGTCTAGCATATCTGTATCTATTTTGATCCTGGCAATATTTATTCCAACAAGTCTTAAAAGCTGTAAAAATAGTGTGAAACCCTCCACTTCTTCATCCATCCCTCTTTTGGCCCGAGCGTTACCATATATCATCATGAACCACTGATAAAAAATGAAACTCTGAATATGCAGTCACCGCCAGATGGCACAACATTTATGTGTCGTAGATCTTGCTTTATGACCGTTCAGTCATCGACTTTGGGGGAGTGACGTAGGCACGGACAGGATGTTGTAATATGCAGTAAAAGGGTTTGTATTTCGGATAGCAAGGTATTGTAGTTCCTCTAATTTTCCCTGCCATTTTAATCCTTCAAATGTTTTGACTGTGGATTACGATTTGAAATTAAAATAAACGAAGCTAAGGACAGGCAGAATCAACAGATTCACACTAACAACATATCTTTATAATCTTGAATCAATTGTTATTCTATTTTATGAACCACAAAACATCTCGAAAGAAGATATGTTATTCATGAAGAAAATTATTTACTGATGCAAATTCTTTGTTTTAAATAAATTATTTTTCTTTCAGTTGATTTGTTTCTCTAACAATAATCACATTTACCAGGTATCAACTTTCTTTACTGTAATAACATAATATTGCTTAATAAATATAATTGTCAAAGATAGTAGACTGATTATGACAGAAAAAGTAGGAATAGCAAAATATAATAAATCTTCGTTTTGTATGGATTTCGCCTGAAACATTATATCATTTAATGATATTACCTTTCTTAGAAGGAATGCGCCAAAAGAAACAATAAACTGGACTGTTTTTGAAAATAAATATCACACAGTTATTAATTTAGCAGTATAGTCAGGTTATGTCCCTTGTTCGAAATGTTTTAGATATGCTTATGAACATCAGTTGATGCATCTACAATCTTGAATTATCTATTGGTTATATTTTGTGCACATAATCTTAAACAAGTTTTACAAGATTTATGTTATACATATTATATACATATTCTCTTATAATACCCATGTTTCTTTTTCTCTTCTGCCCTACGCTTCTTTATCTTTCCTTGTTACATTTTATAGCATTTTCTTCCTTTAGGATATCGTCTGTTCTTAATATCTCAAAATGTAGCTGCTTGATGTGTACAGAGAATATTGAATTAAAAAACTTCACACTACTAATGTGTATAGACCAAATATTCCTCACTCCATTAACGCGTCTCTGTAGGCTTCGACATGGATTAAGAATGATACTTGGCTTAAAACGTCGTACAGGATATTATCTTAAATCTGACTAGTCTTGCTGCACATCTATCTGTCTATCGTTGTAATATGCAATACATTTAAGCTGTTAAGATACAGTCACACAAAGGACAATACTCTACTAAAAAAACAAGAGGTGTTAAAATTCTGAAATACAAACTACAATTTATCGATATTATTGTCGATGGGAACAACAGACCAGTAATACACACCAGTGCATCTGATATGAAGACACAAGGCTCATCTCTGATGCGGCTCTAATAATCACAAGACGTGTATTAAGATTAGAACAAGCAAATGTGTGATAATAAACATTAATTAAAGGTTTGACTACAATTGCAACAGTTACAAATGTATGAGTTACACAAAAAGTATATTTTACAGAGTACCAACTATCTCTATTAAGAAAACGTTAGGAAAGCATCTGTTCTCTGGTAACAGCAGTAAATCTTCATGCATAATTATAATACAAGAAAGTTATGAACTAGGCCTTAGTGGGCATAATGATGGAACAATTCACTTAACATAGCGGGGATTCTTTAATCTTAGCATAAATGAAGTGGAATATTCTTAGATCATGCATAACGTTGAAGTAAAAAAACAAACAATACTAAAGTAATAAATAAATGGCATACGATGAATACTTCTGTAAGATGCATAAATACGAAATATACACTTTTACAGGGAATATGAAATAAAATAAAGTCAAGGATTTTGATAAAACTAATAGAATAGTGCAAAATGTATAACATATAAAAAATATTCCAATAATCAAATATAGTTGAAACGTCTCCAAACATTGAAATTCTTGCTTTCAAGTAATTTGGTATGAAATATATACTAACACCAGTGTACATTTGAGAGAATCAATATCCTTGCTGGAGACTCAAATCTCCAAGTAGCTTTGCTCACGTTTTTCTTAGGTTCTTTTTATCTATACAAATTTGAAGCGGAATCTACCATGATGTGAATGTTAAGTACAATAAGTACTAGATGATATGTGTCAAGAGAATTTGCAATGATTTATTTCTATACAAGGAATGCTGATTCTGCAGATGACCATTGTAATACATTTTTGTATAGTTAACGTATATTTTCGTTTGAACCCCTACATCTATATTAATTGCATGTTTCACGTTTTAAAAGAAAACTGCAGCAAACAGTACATATAAAGACATCTACTCGTTCATTCACGAAAAAGAAGCATATGATGTTCTTGGACTCTTATCATTAAATGAACGAATCTATGTTAGAAAAAAGCCTTTGGAAAAAGCGATTAATTTAAAGTAATAGCACATAAACCTCAAGATTTAAATTTGCTCGATTTCTTTAATCCGAATATCATTTTAATCAAGGAGAATCAATATAATGCTAGCAAATGTTACCACACACGAGCATTCATTAATCTGAGTTTATAGTTTATATACTTATATTCCTTTCACGTCTTCATATTTAATGGGTTCAATTTCACGTCATCATACTTGTCTATTCAATTTGTCTGTTCAGTCTAGGTTCCCCTTTATGTTTTCATAGGTACCCATTTATTGGGTATATTGTATCTGTTTCAGTTTCACTTCCTCATACTTGCCCATTGAATGTGTACGTACCATCCAGGTTTCCTTTCATCTTTCATACGTTCTCATGAAACGTGTTTGGTATATATAGGCTCCCCTTTAGGTCTACATACATGCCCATTACACTTGTCATAACTGGGTTCTCTTTAACATCTTTATTTTTACCTATAAATGTGTAGTTATACATTGGTACCTTTTCACTTCTTCATACGTGCCTATTAAATGTGTACATTAAAACTAGATTTCCTTTCACGTTTTCATACTTACCTATTAAATATATTTATTCTTCTTAGAATATCTAAAACTTTTTCATGATGACCTATTAAACATGTATGTCTTAGGATCCTTTTCATGTCTTCACGATTCCAAAATTGAAACTTATAGTCGATATTCTCCACCAAGATTGTGTATAATCTTTTTGGGGTATACTAGGAAAAGGGCATACGTAAGACATACATATAATATGATAATTATTAGTAAAGGCAATGCCTCGGGTATACACCTCGTTATGTTGATGTTTTCATGCTTTTTGATCATTCAAATTATTATGTTTGATGTTGAATGAAGCTATGGCAAGCCATTTTGTGTGATAAGCCGTCTTAAAATGTATGTATGCACATGAATGTATGGCAGTAATTACACATGACCCTAAGGTAATATGATCAGTCACAATGAGCTTGCTCTACATTGCAATGCAAGTTCCAATACACTGCATTAACAGCTGACGAATAGCGTGCAGTAGTGCATATCACAATATGGCTATTCCTATTTCGAATTTTACAAGTTGTTCTCCATAGTCACCCACATGTTACAGTCAAACATATGATGTTCTTGATATGGTAGGAAATTCAGAAAACTGGGGTTACTATTAATAGCATAAACATGCATATATATATATTTTTAATCTATCAGAAAGTATTTGAACGAACATATATTAAAAATAAATGAATAAAGAACGATATTTGTGTGAATAATAAACACACTGTTTCTTTTATTCATATAAATAGGAAATAAACTGACTTACAAAACGATACATTTCTTCTGAAGATCAATTATGAAGAGATACTCAGAGAGACAGAGGGAATACGTAGCTTCGACTGCATATTGCCTACCAGTCATGCATGTTTCAACTGCGGGCAAATTCCATGTACAAGTTTTTACAAACGTCTGTAGTACATGCATTGCTCTCGCATGGGATATGAATTGGCTACATCGCTTGCCAACACGTCTAGTGCTATGCGTCATGCATGAGGGAAGTCGCCCTGTCGTGTGGCTGCCTCCGAAAATGCTTCGAAACCGTCATCGGCTGTTGTCTGGTGCCAATATACGAAGCTTATGGCAAGTTCTTCAGCAAGATTCATGTTCGTACCTCAAGTTGAAAGGAAGAAATCGACATTTCGTCCTACAGTTCCATGAAAACCAAATTATGATGTTGTTATATTCTTCGAACACATCTCAGATCTCACCCTCAAAACACAGGATGGATAAGAAATGCTAATAAAAATATGTTGACATCGTAAAAAATTTTGAGCAACATAAGTAAGATACATATTCATTTTAGAAATATTTAACTGGGATTGCTTTCGTATTTCTGTAATCTATGAGTGTCTGTAAAAAATCATACCAATACTCCTAACATTGCTATCGCAATGATTCTAATATTAGATTAACATGCGAGTTTGTGTAGGGGTCAAGGCTATGTATATGTGAAACACAGCTCTGTTAGAATGTGTTAATAAACAATTTAATGAAAAATGCATTCTTCTGTGTTTTGAACCGGGAGTACATTTGATGGAAATTTAATTCACAGTGTAAAAGCCTGATTGGTGTATGTTGCTGAGTTCTTTAAAACGTAGAGAAAGAACCAGTATAGTTTTTAAATTCTCTTACTCTACCACCCAGAATGTTCGATATGAGCATAAATCACTTGTTTTATCTGGCTGTCAAATAAATACGATATTAATCATTTATCTAACATGAGCTCGAAAGTTTCCATAGTCTAAAGAGAACAGCTTTGACATTGTAATGAAAATACATATTTAACCCACACAGCTATAGAAAGTCTGCAACTCAGCTGACGTTGTGTCACATATATCCAACATCTATTATAGATAATGTATATTTATAATCCTATCATAATAGCATCCCTATCATTAAAACATCCCTCTTAAGATAAATCTGGTAACAAATATTTTTTGGCATAATGTTAAGTATGCCTTTGTCTCAGAACCAAGGGTTTATTGAAGTTCGTTGTAAAATTCAAATCTGCATCCGCATGTTTGCAGATCGAAGTTTACGTCGTCATTCGCTCTCTTGATGACACGATATGGGCTCTTCCATTGTGCCTTCCTTTTGATGCGTCTAAAGGGAGCACTGCTAGAATCTCATCACCAGGTCTAAATTCCCTTTTGTTAGCATTTTTGTCGTACTATGACTAAACTTTCTTAAGACTCTCTGTCAGATTTTTATTTACTTATACTGGGCAATCCCTGGCGAATCAAAATAACGTGATATACAATCTACCTCTGTACCTCACCAGCACTGGTGAAACGATTCTTAAGAATCTCCATTTTCCCTCTTACTGACCAACCATGGACCTGCTCATTCGGTGAAAACCCATTAGCCTCGTGTGGTAGCTGACTATAGCAAAAGAATGTGTACTTCAGCATCACATCCCACTCTTCAGACATTGTGAATGTTTCTACAAGACAGCTTTGAGCGTACCATTAAATCTTTATACCTTTCCATTGGATTGTGGCCTGTGAGAATGTACTGTTATCACCTTGATGTTCAACATATAGAGTTGTCTTAGACGAGCAAACGTGAACTTGGTCCCTTAGTCTGTAAGGATAATATCATATAACTAAATAGGTCAATTAAAGCGTTGGCCACTGTTTCTGACACCAATGTCCTTCAATGGGATTGCTTGCGAATATCGGGTGGCTTCATATATTTATTCTCGGCCTTTGTGCACTGTAGTGGGCAAACGATGTCCATCGCAAGCGTAACAGAAAGGCCAAACACGATTGTTTGACGCACCACTGACATATGTCACAGCCCTGACAGTGCATCCGAATGTCGCCAAACATTCAAGGCCAATAAAACGCTGCTGTTATTCTTCCTTAGTTTCTTCTGTTAGACGAATTATACTTTAGTTTTAAAATTACATGCTCCCAAAAGAATGCATATTCCAAACCTTCCGCTTAACTTGCAGGTGAGAGGGCCTTTTTATCCCACGCCTGTCATCGAGTCTTCATTCTTTTGATACCGATAAATCGAATCCACACTAATATTGTGCAGATGAATAATCGACAGGTTCTTGTTATCAGGCACATCTTCAAGATGAATATCATCCTCGTCCTCATCAGGATCATGGTCTTTATCTTGATCCATAAATAGCCTATCCAGATGCAAGTCATTCAGTTGGATTGTTGGGCGCAACACTTATTAATTGTTATTGCACTTGTTTCAACTTCCTCCTTCAGAGACATTGCTTGGTTGATTTGGTATATTCGCTTGTTCCAATCACGGGCAATATGACCCTTCTGGTGACAGTTATATAACCCTTTGTCTTCATAAAATCTGCATGTGGAAACAGTTGCCTTGAGTCGAGGTGAACCCGATGCTTGGTTATATTTTTGTTGTTGGATGTTCTTAGGGTCTAACTCATTGTCTTTGGTAAGTGATGTTGTCCCTACCGTTTACATTCTCAAGATGTTGTGTCTGTCAAATATTAATTTATGCCATGCACGTAAAATTAATCTGAAGAAAATTTGTTAAGGCCACATATTTATCCCAATCGGTTAAGTGTACATTAATGGTCAGTAGCTAGTCAACATGTTTATGAAGTTGGATTGTTGGTTGTTCATTTTAAAGACATTGTTCAACATGTCAACTATATCAAGTTGAGGAAACAGAAGCTGAAGTTAAGTCTCTATCTCAAGGACACATAGAAGCAACGAATGTTGATTGGCTTGGACTGGTACTGAAGCCGCAAATCTTGTACAATAACTCTGGCGATCTAAAATTGGGATAGCGCCGTCCCAGAAGAATTTTCAGCAAAAATAAAAAATATAGTATGCAGTTTTTTCGACTTTATATTTAGTCATGAGGGAAACAAACTTCACTTAAAGTACTCTCGAGATTTGTCCATAAGTAACATCGTTAGCCCACGATAATTGAGTTCATATTAGTCTGTTGGAAAAATAAACGAAGAGACTTTTTAAAATTAGGTTTGCAGTTTGTTTGCAATACAATCACATGCATGACAATACTCTGCTAAATCAAGATGAGGGTTTGAAATTCTAAAATAACACCTACAGTTCATTGACATTTTGTCGATGGGAACAACAGACCAGCAATACACTTCAGTGCATCTAATATCAGACACAAGGCTCCGACAGATCTATGCTGAAGCTCAAATAGATACAAAATCGGCATTATCATTAGAACTATCAAATGCTGCTTGAAAGGATTATTATAATGTGACATTAATTAGTTAATTAATTAAAGATTTAGCAACTATTTCCTCATCTAAAAAGTTATCAGTTACATAAAATGTATCTTGTGCAGAGTACCCGCCATCTCTATAAAGAGAATCTTAAGAAATCATTGATTCTCTGTTAACAACATTACCTCTCATAAAATATAATACAATAAAGTTATGAGCTTTACGCCATGTGGTCGCAATGATAGAACAAATCACCTAACATATCGGGTTTCATTTTCTTTGTTGCTTAAATGAAGTGCAATTTTTAGATCTTGAGTTACGAAAGCATCAAACTAAAAGTGTTATATATATATATATATATATATATATATATATATATATATATATATCACCAATGGCATCAGGCGAATGTCTCTATAAGATGCATAGGTACCAAAATCTACTTTTTCAGGTGATAGGAAAGAGAAGAGCTACTGATTTGATAATGCTAATAGAATAATGCAGTAATGACAAGTACTGTTGATTATCCATGTTAATGGATTGTTCTATATCTAATTTCTCTTGTCCTTGGTACCACTACATAGACATTAGTTGTATCCAGAAAGCAAATATAAAGGCAAGTATTCGTGCATGCACGTAAAGTCGTACACAATATCAAACAAGGAGCATATCTTTGAATTCTCACATACGCCTATTTCACATGCAGTGAACAAAACTATTTAAGTCTTCAGCTTTGGAATATATGCAGTTAAATAAATTAATGGCAGCTGAATCTCATTATTAAAATTTCCACCTTGTGTTTTCATTATTCAATCGATTTAATCAATGAATATCAAGACAATGCTATGAACACAATTTACCACAATTGAGCATTTATTAATATGATCTATTGTATATTTAACATTATTGCTACTTCATCATTCAAATTATTTTATTAGATGTTGAATGAAGGTACGACAAGCCACATAAACCTAAGGCATCAATTACACTTGAACGTAAGGTAATATGATCAGTCACACTGAATTTGTTCGACACTGGTATATAAAGTCCAGTCCAATGTATAAACAGTGCATACTATCATAATAAGCTACCATCCGTCTCTTGAATGTTACAACTTGATATCCATTGTCACCCAATTGTTCTAGCTGAATATATGATGTTCGTGATATGGTAGGAACTTAAGATAACTAGGGTTACTATTAGTAACATAAACACCGATACATACATAAGCCCCGGACTATCTGTTGTTTCAGTTCAGGTTTGGAATTGGCCGTGGAAATTTGTTAAACGTTAGAGAGACATACTTGCAAAGATGGATGGAGTAGATTTGGTTAACAGGGATCCCAATGAACTGAACAGTCACATAAAGGTAAATTGCTTCAACTTTAGTACCATAAACGTTAATTTGTTTTTATGTTCAAAAGTAGGTTTCGTAAAGCAGATGCATAGCATTCCACAAAACTCCTGTTTGAGGTTTTTAATCTGAGCTTGTGTTTGAAAGAAAATCATGTCAAAATAACTTTCTATGCCCACATCTTTCAGTGCAACTATTAAACATGTCCCCAACGATATTATTGTAAAAAGAAAAACAAATATTAAAATTTCATGGTTCATTTCATTTTAATTTTCGTACACAAAAAGGTTATATCGTGCCGAAGCAATTAGAGTTTCAAAGCCTTCCCCAAGGAGACACGAAGACGGATAAATAGTTCTGACTTGAGGAACTTCCCTACCTACATCTTTCTGGTTGCGAGTCCACCACGTCTCCTTCTTAAATTTTACATTTTGTTAAGAAACTCTAATTTAAATTGTCCCGAAATCGGTTGAAGTTTGCAGTTTTGTATGTAAATATAACTTTTGGGCAGGCATGCAATGTATTCTTCGGAGCAGACACTATAAGTGTTATAAACTAAAAAAAGAAATGAATAAATTCTAACTCTTTGGTTAAAATTTACCTTTTCTGAATTGTTTATTCTTTATGAGATTTAGATTTCATATTGTGGAGACAACGTGTTACCATTTACTTTTCCTACACTGATTCTAAGATTCTGGTGGCTCAACCGTTACCGTAATGGACTGGCGGTTTCGAATTTTGCCAAGTGTATGCTTGTTCAGCCGTCTGGGTCTACCTCTGTGAAATACATTATATTTTCAATGCCTCGATACGACACAACCTTTCATGCTTAGATATGATGTTAATTGCCATTCAGACACACAATAAAAGAATCTCGGCTGGGTGCATATTAGTCCACTGCTTATGCAGAGAACAGATTTACGAAAGTCGTGGACCGGCACTTTTCTGTCACAGTGAATTTTAAAATCTCCATTTTACGGTATAAATAAGTTGATGGTCCATTCTTTGTGTCCTCTTTCGGTTGAAAAATTTCATGCTTTCGCTGAATTTACCCCAGCACGTCTGAGACTTATTGTTGAGAACTAATTAACCAAGAAATAAAGACTATATTGTGATTCTTACCCCGGCAAGGTTACTGGGATGTATCCAGTTCGAGAGTGCTCTTAAACCTCACTTATTTCGACTGCAAGAACAAACTTAAAGACCTAATAATGTTTCCTATCTTAAATATTTTCAGCATGATTTTATGTTTTCTAACTTCATGGTGTTTGTTTTCTGCAATCAAATTATATATGTTTCTTATGTTGTAGGTGTTGTCTAATGTTGTAAAGCGCTTAGAGCCTCTAAAGATTAGGTGCGATACAAAGTCCTCATTATTATTATTATTATTATTATTATCATCATTCTAGTAAACCAAAATAGTGCATCAAAATTGGCTATCCGCTTGAATTGTGTTGTTGTAGATTCTGTTGTCCGTTGTTCCCATCCATTCCTCGTCCTAGAGACTTACTGACGGTTTTAATCTGCATCAAAGTATTCGAGTATTCGAACTAACAAACATTATACCAATATATCAATAACGAACGATATTTTTGTGGACAATAATGAAACTTGTTTTGTTCTTATCAATGGGAATAAACTGAACTAAAATAAACGCCTCCTATCTTCCGAAGGTCAATTTTGAAGATGTTCTGGGAGAGCCAGAGGGAATACGTAGCTTCGACTGCATATGGCGTTCCAGCTATGCATGTTTCAACTGCGGAAAAAATTGCATCTACAAGTTACTGACAACCATCTGTGGTCTATGCATTGCTCTCGCATGGGGATGTGAGTTCGGCTGCCTCGCTTGCCAACATGTCTGGTGCTACACGCCATACATGAGGGAATTCGCCATTGGGTGTGGATACCTCCAGAAATGCTTCGGAACTGTCATCAACTGTTGTTTGGCTCCAATATGCGAAGCATGTGGCATGTGTTTCAGTAAGATTCATGTTCAGAACTCAGGCAAATAGGAAGAACTAAATTTTTCGTCCTTCATTGCCAGGAAAACCAAATACTGATATTGTCGTGTAGTTTGAACTAACGTTTTAAAACATCGAACGTAAAAGAAGTATTAATAAGAGCATGTAGAGATTGTAATATATTTTGAACAACATTTTAAATATTCTGAATAAAGTAAGATACTATTCATTTAGTAATATAATACTGGGATTCTTTTCTTATTTCTGATGTCGGTGATGTTGCATATACATATTACGAATACTGTTATCACTGTTTATATTATATTAAAGATCTTTGTGATGCATCATCTCTGTGTAACTGTCAAATATACCTTACAATAGCAGATTAATAAAACATTTTGAAGACAAATGTAAGCACCTTTTGTGTGTTTTTTTCTCAGGTCTTTTCATAGACTAAATATGATTGAAACTTCAATAAGAATACAAAAATTGTCTGAAGGTGTAACTATAATTAATACACAAAAAGAAACATTTGTTGAACAAGAATCCGAAGCAATAGTTACATTTTGGTATGTTAATATGAAGACCAGTCCACTGCATCGAAACTTACAGGTACCAAAGTGTCAGATTGGATAAACAGATTTAGTCAGTTTCAGTACGGGAATATAGCATGTGAAACGTATGACATATAAGTCAAAATTCTGTCGTACATTAAATTTGTGTATACCTTGCGTAGATGCCAATGCACTTAAACATTGGAACGTTTTGTTCAAAAAATGATATTGTGAGAAAATGCACAGAAAAGTGTGTATGTTTCTCAATGGATCATAATTACAATGCCTGAATATTATAGCAATTAAGGTTCGAGTTTGGTTAAGTATTATATATTACATTTGTCTATAAGTGTTCATATAAAAAATAAAACAAGCAAAATAGTCAAATAAAGTTTCGATTGGCAGCAAAACCATGAACATCGCCATGTGCCTAATTAAAAGCCAATATATTTCCTTAATTGCTAGAGCGAATACCAGTTGTTGTCTCATTCTTTACGGAGATCAAATTATCAATCTCTAGCGAATCTCTCTTTCTCTCTTCTTGTTGGTTTTGCTGATCATGCAGTTAATATAGGAATTTGCTATTGTACCCTTCTCATAAGAGTTCAACACAAGTGAGTGTGTGATGAAAAGACATAAAATCCTTCATTGTACCATAGAAAGGAGAAATTGGTAGCGAAAATATACATAACTATGAATGTGTTCAATTGTTTTAATCTAATAGATGTGCACGGTATTCCAGGTTCTACATGCTTTAAGTTTTCACTTTAATGGTATTGCACTAGCGTCCGTTAGCAAGGAATCTTGTTTCGAATCTAATCACATCAACAGAATGTTTTACATTTTCATAACAAAATAATTTACAAGGGTATTATTAGTATTATTATTTATACAAAATAGTTGTATTTGCGACATATTCAATATTGAATGTTACAAACTACATTATGGTCAATCAATCGCACATTAGACATGTGCCAATGTGGTAAAAAAATTGAATATTGTGAAAGATATTGGGGGATTTTCAACGTTAGGAAAAAACTTCGGATTACTCAGTTTCGTATTTTCGTTAGCGTATACTTATGTGTTATGTACGTGTATTCCTTTTCAAGACGGCGAATCTTCCTAAGATTTTAAGGATATTCTGTTTTTTGTTTGAATTTTATGTACTTCCTCAAGTCCATTAAATGTTTTCTCTTTTATGATGTAAAGATTTTTGTATTTACTGGCCCTCTCTAATAAACAACTTGCAACTGGTGTTGGTATACCACTCAAAGTTTCCCTGGGTATTATATCAATAGTGTAGCGAGTAAATCTGAGGCTTCCGTATCAACACTTCCTATTATCATCATCAAGCTCTCAAATGTGAGCACAGTTTCTAGTCTAAACTTAGTCATCCGAATTTAATTATAATACTACAAGTAAACAAAAAATAACACACACATCACAAATTGAGATATTTATATGTAACTCATCATTTACTGTGGACTTTAATTTTAGTTGAAGCTGATCTATTTTATTTTCTTTTTAAAAAATGTTTCAGTTTAAGCAAGTCTTCATTTCTAGTATTACAGTAGAAGATTTTCTTTTAATCGTAAAAATTATGTTGGAAAGGAAAGGAGGAGAAAGCAACATCACAAAATGTATGTTGATTGTAATTTTAAATTCACTTGATGTGTTATTACATTTTTGAATGTTTCTTAAATATTTTAAAAAAGTTCTCTCTCTACTACCAATTTTTAAGGACATACTAAACTGAGATGCAACTAGACACTTTTGTCTTTTGACAAAATTAACTGAATGTTTCCAAAAGTTGGGGACACAACAATCAAAGCAGGGATCAACGAACAATGTAATGCACAAAAAGGTCTCAATGAAAATTAAATAAAACCCGCTTTTTATAGTATTGATTTATAAGAGCGATAACTAGAAAAGGAGGAATTTAACTGAGGGAAGCCGAAATTATATTTCAAGAAAAAAATGGGCGGGAATAATGGTAATAATCGAATTGATAGATATTAATCTTTGAAACTGTGTTCTATTTACACCCTCTCTCGGCTTGTAACAGAGAGTTTCTTTTTAGTAGAAAAAGAACTTTGTTTAACCAAATGCAGAATACAGGGTGACCAACGAGCAATTATAATAAATATTTTAAAAACCGTATTACGTCAATGACACAATATTTGGTTTGAAAATCATTATGGAATTATGTGCTGGAAAAGAAAATACATTTGTTCGCATGTTGTTTTGTATTAGATTGATACATGACAGAGGAAGAATATAAAATAGGGGAAGGAAGATAAATTAAACGATATAAGGGGATGGGAATGTGGAACTTGGAAAACTGATAATTTTATAACCCTGCCCCATATTTCCGAAACCTTATTCAACAGACTTGAGTAAGAAATGCTACATCAGACTGGAACGTCTATTCAAAATATACAAATTCGACAATTTGACTGGTCAGAATTATTTCGAGTAAGATATAGTGAAGTTTTATGACAACAGAGCGTGGTAAATTGAACTGAATACTCTCTCTTCCTCTTTCGTATTATATAATAATCGTCCTGTATGACTCCGTCATGTACAATGAGCTTACTTCCCTCAAACCTGTTCCGTCAACACTCAAATTATTTAAATTATTCGGTCACGCCTCCTCGTTTGTGACTGAATAAAATTACACGAGGAATAGCAAGTTGCCTTTTGTCATCTGCGACTTTCGTTCTAGTTTCTATCTTAATGTTCGTTACACTTCAAAATTTCCAAAATACTATATTTAAACTGTATAGATTATTTTAGTTTAAAAAGCATTCTTCTTCGTAAATATAGAAGATACCAATCAATATAACCTATTAAAGCAAAAGATACTTTGAAAGAAACCTTTTCCAGAAATAGCTTATTGTGTAAATATTTTTGAGAGAACAATTTTGGAATTAAAGCATATTTTGCAAAGAAAATAGCAAACCTGAAAGCACATGCCATTTGAGCAGATGTATGCAATGTAAAATACGTGGTCCTGTTAGTTGACGCTAGAAAAATGCTGAATCTTAAGAGAGAGAGAGAGAGAGAGAGAGAGAGAGAGAGAGTAGATTTAGAAAATCTGCATTAACAAAATTTGCCATATGTTACACGGTTCAGTGCATCTCTTGTATGCCCAATAGTCAAATTTTAGAATGATTAATCTAATGCAAGAGAATGATACACAGCTGTTTTGACGTACTATGATTACTCATTAAATTGAACGTGTGTGAAAATTACTGAACAAATCGATACTTTTTAAGCTGAATTAAGTTGAAGCTTGAGAATGAAGAAAACGTGTGACACCACACCGGATTGCGACCCCTTTATTTCAATTACAGTAAATTGTTCTCGTTTCCCGAAAAAAAGCCAAAGCCTGGACTCCTTACAGCCTATTTGTACAGTTCCGTTATGGGGAAATTCCAGAGGTCGTATAAACACCATGCAACAGCAATGGATAATGTGGAAAAATTACAAACTGATCGACTGTCATTCCAAACCGCACCTACTGTCTTTGTGAAAGTAAGATTCCATATGATTGCGAGTTTTAGCTCACTTGAGATACAATGGCAACATTAACTTTTCGTTTATAATGTCGTTAACACTGACTGGTAAAAGTTGGGTGGAAGAATTTTACATTTCATCAGGCGTCGAAGTTGCAGTTAAATTCTACGTCGATAAGATGAGCGATAATTCGAATCCATGGAAAAATGAGAACCATTGCATACAAAGTGTTCAGCAAACATGCGTTTACTCCCATTTAGACTCGTACTGATCGCATAAGAGGTGTTTGCATTACTACATCCACGAAAGAAGCTATCACGAAAAACCACATGCTTGACCTACTGAAATTCTTGGTCGGTTTTCAGATGTCTGTAGTAGTCGCGCACCCAAATTTTCATAAAGCTGTATTCCTTGTTGGTCTTGATGTTTTTGACGAGTTTTCGCGTAGAGGTTTTCCAAGGTAAACCGAGTCGACGGAGTTTTAAAATGATGTGTTTCAAATCATTTCTATATTGGTTGTGTCAGATAAATCCTGAGATATTGATTATGGTGCTAAGATGATTTTGTTGAGGATACAGGTGATTGGGCTTTATGAATGGAAATTCGGGTTCTAGAAGCGGGAGATCTCCTTGTATGAATTGTCTATAGATCTTTAATGCATAGCGAGTTGCCAAATGATCTTGAAGTTTCTGCATCTCGTCGGGTCAGTACGCGTTTTACTTAGAAATCATGCGAATTCAGAGTTGATCAGTTTTACCTTATTGTCTTCATATGTGCGTTGTGTGATTTCGTACTTTTATGTGACAGACTCTTCATTTTTATGCTTTTGTTATAACCATTAAACGCATGTTGCTCAAGGTATAGTCGATATTGACTATGATTCTCTGGAGGGTAAGAGATGATGTCCCAAGCATATTTTGATATGTACCTTCCCTAATGGGTCCATACACCTGCTGTCAAGCGTTCATATATGCAATCATATTAGGAATGCGCAAAGCATCTTAAGTTATCCCACAATTCGTTTACAAACTTTCACACAACTACAGTCTCTTCACCCAATATTTCTCTCATCAGTAACGCGTCTATGTTACCTATTGACTGGACTGGCTTAACACTTTGAGAACTTCGCAACTTAACACTTCGTACAGAATATTCTCTTAAATTAGAATTCATTTGCGGACCATCTACCTATGTATCGGTTTGTACATGTAACAAATTCAAACATTACAATACATTATCACAAAGGACAGTACCATGATGAAACAACAATTAAAGTTGACTGACACTATTGGCGATGGGAACACAAGATTAGTCATACACATCTAACATCTAGACAAAAGGCTCAAGCGAGCTCTAATAGCTTTGTCACACACTGATATTAGAACACGTAAATGATATTTTCAAAATTTATTTCAGTCAGACATTAAAGACTAATTGTAATGATGGAACAAACCCGCTAAAATAGCGGGAATTCTTTTGTTTTTGTTGCAATGAAGTGCAATTTTTAGATCTGGCATACCTTTGATTATGAGAGCATTACCCAAAAAGTGTTATATGAATACTAGCAATGGTGTAAGCTTAATACCTATGTCCGATGCGGAAATACCGTGATATAGTTTTGTTCAGGTAATAACAAATCATAATGCAAAATTTATGACATTGCAAAATATCTATGAAACAAATATAGATTAAACATTTCAAATTATTGAATTATATCTTCAACCAATTTGTTGTAAAATATATACTAACAACAAGGTACATTAGAAAGCATTCATGTCCTTGCTGAATACTCAATTATGCTAGCTTCCTTTTCACTGCTTCAGACGTACCTATTATATAAATGTATCTACTTTGGATTTGTGACACGTCTTCCTATTCACATATAAATCTGCACATCTTACGTAGGTTCTTTTTCGCCTCTTCAGGTTTCCAAAATTAAAAGTTTGAATCGATATTGTCAATGTGTCAACCAGGATTGTCAACCAGGATTGTGTATGATCTGCCATTGATATAATATAAAAAGAAAGACCATACATGGGCATAGTCTAACAAGAAAAGATTAGAAAAGCCACAGCTAGAACACACACCTTCTGTATGTTGTTGTTGATGTTTATTTGATCGTTCATGTCATTATTTTAAATGTTGAATGAAGTTACGAGAAGACACGTAAGATGACCAGGCACATTGAGTGTGTTCCACATTGTTATACAAGGTCCTCTCTACTGTATCAACAGCTAACCAATAGCGTGCAGTAGTTCATATTATCATAACATAGCTATCATCCGTCTTTTATATTTAGCAAGTTGTTCTCCATAGTCACCCAAGGGTTCCAGTCAAACACATACTATTCGTGATATGACAGGAACCTAATATATCTTGGGTAACTATTAGAAACATAAACACGCATACATACATAAACCCCGGTCTATTTATTGTTTCAGTTCAGGTTGAGAAATCGCCGCGAAAACTTGTTGAAGCTTAGAGATACATAATTGCCACGATGGATGGAGTAGACTTGGTTAACCGCGATCCCAATGAATTGAACAGTCATATTAAGGTAACTTGCTTCAATTGTCGAACCATGCACGTTATTGTTGTTCTGTTCTAACGTAAATTTCGTAAAACATATGCTCTTTATTCTCCTATTTGAGATTTTTAGTCTGAGTTTGCCTTTTTAGAAAGATGTTAACGAGTAATAACCCTCTGCGCCTATATTTTTCAATGCACAACATAAATATATTCACGATGGTATTTTTCTAAAAACGAAGGCTTAAAGTCTTGAAATTTTAAGGTGCTTTGTAACAAAATTGTATTTCATTTTGAAGGCTGATTCGATGGTATTTAACACTAGAACAACACAAAAGGGAGTTTAAAATTGGAGTTTAAGTGCATTCCGAAGCATATATGAAAACGGATAAATAGGCTTGACTTGAGCAACGTTCCTACCCACACCTTTCTGGTTGCTAGTTCGGTGTGCTAACGATTTGTCCACATAGGCTCCGTCTTAAATGTAACATTTTGAAAAGAAACAGTAATTTAAATTTTCTGAAATCTTTTGACGTATACAGGTTCTTTAGTAAAAAGAACATTTGTGTATGCACGGAATGTATTCTACTGAGCAGGCAATGGAATGTTTTTAAACCAAAAACGAAAATCAATGAATTCTGTCTTTTGCAAATATGCACCCTGTTCTAAAATTTCCTCTTTGTCAGTTTTGATTTCATATTGTAGAGAAAACGTGTTACTAATTACTTTTCATACACTGAAACGTAGGTCCTGGTGGCTCAAAAATATCGTCATGGACCGACATTTTGGTTTGTTTCAGTGCATCTTAAAATCTCTATCCTGCGATATACTTATGCCCATGGTCCAATCTTTGAGTCTACTTTCGATTTATTTTCATGCTTTCTCTGAATTTGCGATAGCATGTATGTGATTTATTTTTGAGAACAAAATAACTAAGAAAAAAAGATTATATTGTGATTCTTAATACCGGTTACTCGGATGTATACACTTCTAGTAAATCCAAAAAGTGCATCAAGTTTGGCTCTTCTCTAGAATTGAGTGGCTGTAGAGGTTCTTGTGCGCTGTTCCTATTCATGTCGTCGAGACTTATTGCCTGTTTTAATATGCATCAAAATATTCGAACTAACACATATTATAACAATATATCAATAAAGAACTATATTTGTATGCACAATAAGCAAACTATTGCTATTGGTATAAATAAGAATAAATTGAACTACAAAACGATTCCTTTCTTTTGCAGGTCAATTATGAAGATGTACTTGGAGAGCCAGATGGAATACGTAGCTTCGACTGCATATGGCGTTCCAGCTATGCATGTTTTAACTGCGGAAAAAATTGCATCTACAAGTTACTGACAACCATCTGTGGTCTATGCATTGCTCTCGCATGGGGATGTGATTTTGGCTGCCTCGCTTGCCAACATGTTTGGTGCCACACACCACACATGAGAGAATTTGCCATTATGTGTGGCTACTTCCAGAAATGCTTCGAAACTGTCATCAACTGTTGTTTGGCTCCAATATGCGAAGCTTGTGGCATGTGTTTCAGTAAGATTCATGTTCAGAACTCAGGCAGATAGGAACGATTACAGCTTTCGTCCTTCAGTGCCATGCAAACCAAATACTGACATTGTCTTATTATTTTAACACATGTCTCGGTTCTTCAAAACATCTGACCTAAGAGACATATGAATAAAATCATAGAGCTATTGTAACATATTCTGACCAAGATTGTTAATATTCTGAATAACATAAGACACATAATGATTTCAAAAATATATTAATTGTATTGTGAAATCGTCGAAACTATTGCTGATAATACCAATACTGTTAACACTTTTTATATTAAATTAAAATGCCCGTTTAGGAAGCATCATCTTAGCGAAACATGTATCTGCAAGAGATTTATACAATATTTTGAAGAACAAGATAAGCTCCTCTTGTGTCTCCTCTTTTTCCCAAGTGGTTTCATAGACTACATGGGATGAAACTTTAAATAAGAGTGGAAAAATTGATTGAAGTTGTAACTAGAATCCCAACGTAAAAACAAACATATATTTTGTGCAAGAATCCGTAAAGTTATTTACATTTTGGCATGTTAATAGGACCAGCTAGTACCTAAAGACAACAATTGTTATTGAATCGATGCAACTCATATGTGCCAACTTTTCAGCTTCTATAAACAGCTTTAGTCGGTTTAGGTACAGGGTTTAGTATGCGAAACGTGTGACATATAAGTCAATCTTCTATCTTAATTAAATATGTGTATACCTTGCGTCTTTGTCACTGCACTTAAACGTTGGAACGTTTCATTCAATGAACTAAGCTGTCAGAAAATGTTCAGAAACCAAGCTGACTGTTTGAAAAGTATGTATGTTTCTCAATGAATCATACTTTTCAAACCTGACTATTATAGCAATTAATGTTGGAGTTTGGTAAAATATTGTATATTGTATTTGTCATTAAGTGTTCATTTAAAAAATAAAACAAATAAACTATACACAAGATTCGATTGGCAACAAAACCATGAACATCGTCATGCGCCTAATTAAAATCCAATTTATTGCATTAATTGCTAGAGCGAATACCACGATTTTAAGCGTCCCAGTTGTTGTTTCATGCCTCAGATTGTAAAGAACACACACTGTCAAGCTCTATCAAATCTCTCTCTCTCTCTCTTGTTGGGTTTAGTGATCGTACAGTTAGTAGAGAAAGCAGCTATTGTACACTGCCCATAAAAGTTCGACGCTGGTTAGTGTATGATGAAAAGACACAAAAGAACCTTCACTGCAGTGAAATTAGCACATAGAGGAGATATTTCTTGCGAAAATGTACAAAACTATGAATTTGTTAAATTGTTTAGATTTAATAGAGGTGTAGTTTATTACCGGTATAGAGGTTTATCTCTGTATTTATCCTGATGGCATGTACGTTATATTTCATAGCACCCGTATATCACTAGCTTCCGTTAACGAAGAGTCTTGTTACGAATTTAGTCATATTAACATAATGTTTTGAATTTGCATTACAAAATAATTCACAAGTGTATTATTATTATTATAATTATTATTATCATTAGTTATACAAAAATAGTTGTATTTGTGACATATTCAATTTTGAATGATACAAACGTAGTTTATGATCCTTTAATCACATGTTTGACACATGCCAACGTTGAAGCCTAATTGAATATTGTGAAATATATTGTGGGATATGCAACTTTTGGAAACAAATTCAGATTATTTATTTTCATAGTTTAGTTATTCGCTTGCGTATGCTAACGTGGTAAGTATGCTTATTCCTCTCTGACACGGCGAAACATCATAAGATTTTCTGTAGAAAGCTGATTTCTGTTTGAATATTACGTTCGTATTCAAGTTTAATAAATATTTTATCTTTTATTAAATAAAGATGTTTTTGTTTTTACTGGTCCTCTCTAATAAACATCTTGTAATTGATATTGGTTTAGCACTCAAAGTTTCCTATCCTATTATATCAATGGTGTAGCAAGCACATTTGAGACGTCCGTGTCAACACTCCCTATTATTATTATCATGCAGCTCTCAAATGTAAGCAAATTCTAGTCTAGGCTTAATCATCACACTTTAGTGAGAATTATTAGATTACAACTTAAGCAACAATTAACAAACACATTGCAAATTCATATATTTATTAGGATCTGACCATTTATTGTGGCAGAAATTTTATTTGGAGCTGACATATTTTATTTTATGTTAAAAATAAATTTCAGTTTAGGCAATTCTTCATTTTTGGTACAATAGAGGATCTGGTTTCAATTGGTTGTTTATGACTTAATTTTGCTGCAAAAGATAGGAAGAAAAGCAACATTAAAATAACTTGTTGATTGTAATTGTGCATCACTTGCCATGTTATCACATTTCTGAAACGTTTCTGAATGTTTCCTAGATATTGTAAAAAGTCCACTCTCTACTACCAATAATTTCGGACTTAACTAATCTTAGGAGCAAATAATCACTTTTGTCTTTTGACAAAATTAAAGAAATGCTGCAAATCGTTTGAAACACGAAAAAACAAAATCAAGTATTCACACACAATGTGCACAAATGAGTTCAGATAAAAACTAAATAAACCTTGTTTTTTTCTTATTGTTTTATAAGTGTAATAAATTAGAAAAGGAGACTGCAATAGAGGGTAGCTGAAAATTATATTTGGAGATATAAATGGAATCATTTGAAATGATAATTTTATAAACCTGTACGATCCGTCCCGAAACGTTTTTCAATAGGTCTGCGCAAGAAAACCTATATCCGACTGGAAAATCTATTTGAAATACACAAATGCGATTATTTGATTGGTCAGATTTTTTTCTAGTAAGATGCTGAATCCAGTTAACTTTATGACATGTGAGCCTGGTAAACGAAACTATACTCTCTCTCGTTCATATTATATAATTCTCATCTTGTATCACTCAGTCATGTACAACGATCCTCTTACCATCAAATATGTTCGGTCAGCACTCAGTTTATCTAGATTATTTAAGGAGGCTTCACGCCTTTGTGTGATTTAAATTACATGATAAATAGCAGGACGTATTATTTCTTATGCTGTCTTCGTTCTTCTTTCTTTTTTAATGGTCATTACACTTCAAAATGTCCCAATACTATACTTTGTAAGTATTGATTATTTTAGTTTAGAAAGCTATATTGGCCGTATATATTGGAGATACACCAATCAATATTACCTAATCTCTCTCTTGTAATGACAGAGTTAAAACAAACGATACTTTGAAAGAAAACTTTCCCGGAAATGGTTGACTGTGTAAATAATTTTGAACGAACAATTCTGGAAGTAATCTTGAAAAGAAGTATAGTTTTCAAAGAAAGTATTAAGTGTGAAATCACGTGTCATTTGAGCAGATGTATGTAATGTAAAATAGTTGGTCGTTTTAGTTGGCGCGAGAAAAAGGCAGAATCGAGAGAGAGAGAGAGAGAGAGAGAGAAGAATATTTAAAAAATCTACATAAAAAATTGCCATATGTTATACGGTTCAGTGCATCTCTTTTATGTCCCATAATCAAATGTCACAATGATTATTTTAATGCAAGAGAATGATACATAGCTGGTTCGATGTACTATGATTGCTGATGAAGTTAATGCATGTGAAGTATGCTGGACAAATCTAGACCTTTTAGCATGAATTAAGTTGAAATGTGAGACTGAAGAACAAATCTGCAATGCCTCTCTTTATTCTGACGTTTGACGGCAAGCCAGATAGCCACCTTCTTCTTTAAAATTTAGTAAATTGTTCTCGTTATCTCAAAAATACCCTAAATGCCTGTACTCCTTACATCCTATTTATACGGTTTCGTTGTGGGGAAATTCAAGAGGTCGTACACACTCAACAATCTGCATCCTCTATTGATAATGTGGACAAATAAGAAACTGATCGAATTTGATAACAAACAGCTTTCTCTGTCTTTGTGTGGTCATGATTTCATTTGATTACAAGTTTCATCTCATTTGCGATGTACTGGGAACATTAACGTTTCGTTTATTATGTCCGTAATACTAGATGATACAAGCCTGTGGGTGGAAGAATATTGCATTTCACCAGTCCTTCGTAGTTGCAGTTATATTGCACATCGATATGCACGGCGATAATTTAGATCCGCGGAGAAATGAGAAGAATTGAATACAACGGGTTCAGCAAACATTGGTTTACCCCCATTTAGACTCATCGAATTAGAGGTGTTGTATTACAACATGCTCCAAACAGGCTACGAAGAAGATCTACGTGTTTGACCTATTTAAATTCCGCGTCAATTTTCAGATATTTGTATTAGTTGTGCTCACACATTTTCACAAAACTTTATTCCTTGCTGATCTTGATGTCTTTGCGTGTTTTCTCGTTCAGATCGTAAATTGTGAACCGGGTTGATGGTCCTTTACAATAATGTGTTTCGAATCATTTCCATATTAACTGTATCTGAGAAATCCTGAGATATTTGTTATCGTGGTAAGATGATTTTGTCGAAGATAAAGGTGATTAGGCTTTTTGAATGGAAAATCGGGTCCTAGAAACGGGAAGTCTCCATGTATGACTTGTCAGCACGTGGTATACTTAGAAATCATGCGAAGTGTAGGAGTTAATCCGTTTTCCTTATTGTTTTCACATGTGATTGTGTGATTTCGATTGTTAACCAATAGACTAGACTCTTCAGTTTTATTCTTTGGTTTTAACCATTAGGCGTATTTTGGGTCTCTTGAGAGTAAGCAGATGATGTCCCAAGCATATTTTGAAATATACATTGCCTAATGGGTTCATACACTGTGTATGACATTCGTGATATTGAACTTGTTTTATGTTATTGCACATTATAAACCTTGTCGTTGATTTTGGAAACCGCTGATTCCCCAGGTCTGACAAAGTCGATTCATGGCGGAGATTTCAACCTGTAGTGTTAACATCTCAAACGAAGTCCAAGTCGTTCAGGACAAAACAACACCAATCAAACAAGATTGTGGTTATGCTTCCCCAGTGGAAGCCATTTGCGTGTGATGTTCTTTGAAAGGATCAAGTATCAAATGGAAAAGTTATTAAAATACAATGACACATTTAAGCATATTTTAACAAATTTGTATATATGCAACCATATTATGAAAGCGCAACGCAGCATCAGTTATCCCATAATTCATGCACAAACGTTCACACAACTACTGTCTATAGACCCAATATTTCTCTAACCAGTATCGCGTCTATGTTGTCTCTTGACTTCCAACAAGAATAATACTTGGCTTAACACTTTGAGAACTTCGTAACTTAACACTTCGTACAGAATATTCTTTAAATTAGAATTCATTTGCGGACCATCTACCTATGTATCGGTTTGTGCATGTAACAAATTCAACCATTACAATACATCATCACAAAGGACAATACCATGATGACACAACAATTAAAGTTGACTGACACTATTGGCGATGGGAACAAAAGTTTATTCATACACATCTAACATCTAGACACAGGGCTCAAACGAGCTCTAATAGCTATATGTCACGCACTGATATTAAAACACGCAAATGATATTTTCAAAATTTATTTCAGTCTGACATTAAAGACTAATTAAAGATTTTATAAAAATTGCAACCTATATGAGCTACACCGAAATATTTTAACGCTCAATCTCTATAAAAGGAATCTTAAAAAAAGCATTCTTTCTCTGTTAAATAACTTTCATAAATATAATACCAGAAAGTTGCAAACATGACGCCAAGTGGGGGTAACGATGAAACAGACCTCCTAGCATAGCGCGAATTCCTTTGTTTTTGTTGAAATGAAGTGCAATATTTAGATCCCGTATATCTTTGATTCTGAAAGGATTACCCTAAAAGTGTTATATAAATATTAGCAATGGATAGTGCAAGGTTAATACCTATGCCCGATGTGGCATTGCCTCGATATAGTTTTGTTCAGGCAATACGAAATCATTATGCAAAATTTATAACGTTTCAAAATATCCAAGAAACAAATATAGCTAAACCATTTCCAAATATTGAATTCTATCTTCAACCAGTTTGTTGTAAAATAGATAACATCAAGGTACATTAGAAAGCATTCATGTCCTTGCTGAAGACTCAAGTATACTAGCTTCCTTTTCACTGCTTGAGACGTACCTAGTATATAAATTTATCTACTTAAATATCTTGCACATCTTAATATTTACATATAAATCTGTGTACCTTACTTTAGATTCTTTTTCGCCTCTTCATGGTTCCAAAATTAAAAGCTTTAATCGATATTGTCAACCAGGATTGTGTATGATCTGCTATTGGTATTATATATAAAGAAAGGCCATAAAAGGGCATACGTTTAACAGGAACATATTAGAAAAGCAATATCTAGGACATACACATTCTTTATGTTGTTGTTGATATTTTATTTGCTCGTTCATTTAATTTGGTTAAATGTTGAAAAAGTTACGAGAAGACGCATGCAGGTAAGACATCAAGTACACATGAACGTAAGGTAATATGACCAGTAACAATGAGGGTGTTCCACATTGTTATACAAGGTTCAGTATCAACAGCTGTAGAATAGCGTGCAATAGAGCATATAATCATAACATAGCTGTCATCCGTCTTTTGAATTTCGCAAGTTGTTTTCCATAGTCACCCAAGGGTTCCAGCCAAACAGATGATGTTCGTGATATGACAGGAACCTAAGATATATTGGGTAACTATTAGAAACATAAACACGCATATATACATAAACCCCGGTCTATTTGTTGTTTCAGTTCAGGTTGGGAAATCGCCGCGAAAACTTGTTGAAGCTTAGAGAGACATAATTGCCACGATGGATGGAGTAGACTTGGTTAACCGTGATCCCAATGAATTGAACAGTCATATTAAGGTAAATTGCTTCAATTGTAGAATCACGCAAGTTATTGTTTTTATGTTCAAACGTAATCTCGTAAAACATACGCTCTTTATTCTCCTATTTGAGATTTTTAGTCTGAGTTTGCCTCTTTAGAAAGATGTTAACAAGTAATATCCCTATACTCCTATATATTTCAATGCAAAACATAAATATATTCACGATGGTATTATTCTAAAAACGAAGGCATAACGTCTTGAAATTTTAAGGTGCTTTGCAACTGAATTATATTTCATTTTGATGGCTGGTTGGTTTGTATTTAACACCACAAGAACATAAAATGGATATACCTTGCCGAAGCAATTGGAGTTTAAGTGCATTCCGAAGGATATACGAAGACGGATAAATAAGCTTGACTTGAAAATCTTTCCCACACACACTTTTCTGGTTGCAAAACCGGCATGTTAACGATTTGTCCACCGCGGTTCTTTTTTAAATTTAACATTTTGAAAAGAAAATGTGATTTAAATTTTCTGAAATCTTTTGAAGTTTACAGGTTCTCTTTTAAATATAACTTTTAGATATGCAAGGAATGTATTCTTCTGAGCAGACGCTGAACTTTTTTTAAATAAAAAAGTGAATGAATTCTTTCTTTTGTAAATATGCCCTCCTTTTCTAAATTTTCCTCTTTGTCAGTTTTAATTTCATATTTCAGAGACAACGTATTACTAATTACTTTTCATACACTAAAACGTAAGTCCTGGTGGCTCAACGGTACAGTCATGTACCGGCATTTTGGTTTGTGGCAGTGAATCTTAAAATCTTCATTCTGCGATATATTTATGCCGAAAGTCCAATCTTTGTGTCCACTTTCGAATAAATTTCATGCTTTTATTGAATTTACGGTAGCAAGTCAGTGATTTATATTTGAGAACAAAATAACTAAGAAATAAAGATTATATTGTTATTCTTAACACCGGTTACTCGGATGTATACATTTCTAGTAAATCGAATTAGTGCCTCCCAGTTGGCTCTTTGCTTGAATTGTGTTGCTGTAGGGTTCCGTGTGCGTTGTTCCTATTCATGTCGTCGAGACTTATAGGCTGGTTTAATCTGCATCAAAATATTCGAACTAACACACATTATAACAGTATATCAATAAAGAATTATATTTGTATGCACAATAAGCAAACTATTGCTATTGGTATAAAAAAAGAATAAACTGAACTACAAAATGATTACTGTCTTTTGCAGGTCAATTATGAAGATGTACTTGGAGAGCCAGAGGGAATACGTAGCTTCGACTGCATATGGCGTTCCAGCTATGCATGTTTTAATTGCGGGAAAAACTGCATCTACAAGTTACTGACAACCATCTGTGGTCTATGCATTGCTCTCGCATGGGGATGTGATTTCGGCTGCCTCGCTTGCCAACACGTCTGGTGCTACACGCCATACATGAGGGAATTTGCCATTGGGTGTGGCTACCTCCAGAAATGCTTCGGAACTGTCATCAGCTGTTGTCTGGCTCCAATATGCGAAGCTTGTGGCATGTGTTTCAGTAAGATTCATGTTCAGAACTCGGGCAGATAGGAAGTATTCAAGTTTGCGTTCTACAGTTCCTTGAAAACCAAATGATGATACTGTCGTGTTGTCTACTTCTCAGATCTTCTAAAAGTCGAACGTAAAAGAAGTATTAATAATATCACATAGATATTGTAATATATTGTGAAGAACAATGTTAATTTTCTGAATAACGTAGTTACAAAATCTTTTTAGATATATATTACTGGAATTGTTTTCTTTTTTCTGAATTCAATGAATCTATATGCAAATGTTGTCAATACTGTTAACACTTTTCATATCAAATTAAATTGCCCGTTTGCCAGCTCGTTTCGCCTTTTGTATATGTGAAATATACCTATTCAATAATATATTAATTAAACATTTTGAAGAACAATGTTCTCTTTTGTGGTTTGTGCCTGGTGGTTTCATAGACTACATAGGATTGGAATTTAAATAAGAATGTAAAAAATGATTATAGGTGTAACTAAAGTTCCAACAGCAAAATAAGCATATATTTTAAAATGGGATCTGTAACGTTATTTAAAGTTTGGCATGTCAATATCAGGAAACAGTCACTTTTCACAACAAAATTTCAATGTATCGATATGTATTTCCAGAGGCAACAAATCCTTAAGTTCGATAATCAACTTTAGTCGGTTTATGTACATTGATAGGCAACATATAACATATAAGTTAATCTGTATAGTGTACGTCCAGTAATGACGGGTATATTGTGCATCATGGTCGCTGCACGTAGACCTAGGAACATTTCATTAAAGGAAAGATATTGTGATATAATGTCCAGAAATATAGTTAACGTTTGGAAAAGTATTTATGTTTCTCAATGGATCATAATTATCAATCGTACAGTAATATTAGAACGGTCGATATTAGCCATTGTTCAAATGTTGCATATTGCATTTGGCAATATTTGTTCATTTTCTAAAAGCAAGCAAATTAGACAAGTTTCAGTTTTTCAGAAAAACGATGAACATCGCCATATATCGAACTAAAATCATTGTATTTCACACGCGCAATTTCTGGCATTACGAAAAAGGGGACTTATTTTCTGTGGTAGGGTTTATAGCAAGAAATTATCGTATTTCTGAGCACGAGTCACGTTAGCGTCAAAAGCTAGTCATTTCAAAGAATCTTTACAAATGACTGTTAACCTAACGATATAGAAGGATGTCAAATTAATCGATTTCAAATAATACTCCATCCTAGAAATCGTTTAGAGGAATAGTATATTGTACTAATTCTCAGAGGCAGTCTTTGAAAATCAGAAATCACAATATTAATTAAGAATCAGAAATTAGAACGGCTTTGCATTTGCAGGAGAATTTTGAAGCGATTTCCAGGGAGATAAACAGCAGATGTCTCCGTATTCACGTATCAGTCAATTTTCTCTCTCGCGTAGTACATACCATTTATATTTTTAGCTGTACCTATTATATTTTTAACAGTTTATAACAAAAGGGGTTATTTTTGCAAATGACTGGTGTATAAAACTCGAGTAGATCAGTATTTCGTTCTAAAATGTTCTCTCAAACATAACCCCTTGTCATGAATGCCAGATGTGTTTCTGTTTCTGTCATTGAATGTTTGAAATCATAATGTGGGAAAAATATGAAGTCTTTCAATTGCAATTATCAAAAAGACGCTATGGAATTTAATGCATATTTCATTTTGAGTGCAGTAAGGAGGATGTGATTGCACTTATCGTCGAAATTACAGTACAATTTCAAAATGTGCAATCAAGATTGAAAACGTATGACATGGCTCATGTAATTCGGATTTGCAGAACTAAGAAATTACATTTTGATGAAATTCAGGATGTAAATCTGTAAGTAAATGTTTTTGCCATTCTTATCACCCGCTAAAGAAGACAGTATTTGACTTGTCACTTGTATGCTATATGTAAGGACCCTTTCTTGCGTCTGTTGTATACTGTAGCTAGCCGAAATCCGAAACATTGTATCAACAAATTTAACGCTGAATGTGCCAAAGCAGCTGATATGTGGCAGTCCTCGAAACATCTGTTGTAGTTCATTCAGAAACAAATTTAAACAACCACAACGTAAAGCGCCTTTTACGCGAGTGTACATGATTTGTTTACAAATCAAAAGTGCAGGCGTCTGCGTTAATTGTTTGTTTACAATAGAAAGTAATTCCTTTATGCACGTGAATGATATATGTGTATTGTCGCGCGAGTTCAGTATCGCGTAAAACTGAACGATTCTGACAATGTAAAGTTAACGGATAAAAAAATGAGCATATACTAAGATAAGATATAACTGTGATACATGATCTATATTGTAAGAATTACTTAGTTTCAACTTTCCGGAATATCATGAGCCAGATGATTCCCATGGTTTCTTTATCTTGTGCTCACACGCACTGTAAAGGTGGGTCAATGTTAATATAAACAGCTCAAAATTCGCACAGCTAAAAAATCTGACCCGCCAGGGTAGGAAAATAATAGTTATATCAATGTAAGAATTCCCGCAAAGGCATCATGAAATATCTGAGAAATATTCACAGTTCATCACTCATTTTCCATTTCCATCATATATTTGTTATTACAATAAAATATGAACTAGTCGTTTATTTTAAGATTTGAAACTAACCCCATTTTCGCCATTCAAATTTTAAGAGCAAAAATTTTACACTTGACTTTTGAAAGGTTGCTAAATAACACAAACACCCCCAGCATAGTTCAGACACTGAAACTGGTGTACAAATGAAGCGTAGCAAAACACATTTCAGAAATTATTTTTTCTAATGACTTTAGCAAGAGATGAAAAGAAATTTCAGTTGGCATGGCACAGTAGTTAGGTTGCCGAAAAGTTGCGGGTTCGAATCCTAACATAGGACCAGCCTGGGTAAACTAAAGTGGTGTGTCCATCGGCAAGGGAGTTTAATGTGCTCCTGCTGCTTTGCTGTAAAGCACGAAACCAAACCAAACCAAACCAAACAGAACAAAACCAAACTAAATTTCAGTTTAATCTTCTTCGTTGTTCGCTATTTCTATATTAATGATCGTTGCATTTACAAATTTCCCAAACGCTATATTTAGTAATTTTAAATTATTTTAATTTAAACTCATTCTCTGTAAACACAGGAGATATTGACCAATACAACATAATCTCTATTTTTTGTATTGACTGCATTAAAATAAAATATATTTTCTACAGAACTTTACCAGAATAGTTGATTGTGCAGATATTTCTGAGTGAAAAATTTTGTGAGTAATCTTGAGATGATGCTTTTATATGCAAAGAAATGATTAAATTTGACAACATGTGACATTTGAGTACATGTACATAATGTAAAATACATGTTATTGGGCGCGAAAATGTATGCATCTTGTTAGAGAGAGAGAGAGAGAGAGAGAGAGAGAGAGAGAGAAAGAGAGAGGTTTTATATATAGAAAAACTGAATTAATAAACTTTTCTCTGTTGCTTTTCATTAATTTGATTCTTTAATTTAGATTAATTGTTTTCTATATCACTGTTAATTACGCTGTACAAAGTGATGGGGATATTATATTTCTCCCAGTTAGTTAACGTTTTCGCAGTTGTTGAAATTTGCCAAACATTCTAGTGCACGTTGAATGTTTGGTTTTTCGTTCAGAGAAGATATATTGTATTAATTTTTTCAATACCGTTTGTGAACCGCTAAAAACATTTCATAAATGACAATTCTAATATGCGCAAGGTTTAATCTTTATTTCAGCTGTATGAAACCTTCACACACATTGCTATATATATTTTTTATAATTTGTTAAATGTATTATTTATTTGCCACATGCTATATAGATGATCATGGGTCTCTTGTTTGACCCATAATACAATTTGACAATTTGACAATGATTTGACAATGATTCTTGTAATGCAAAATAATGATGCAAAACTGTTTTGATGTATTTTAATTGTTCATGATATTCAACTCATGTAAATAATATTGGACAAATCTAAATCTTTACAGCTGAGTTAGGTTGAAGCGTGAGGATGAAGTATAGCTCTTGAATGTTTCGTTTTATTTTGAGTTGAAATAATTGACCCGCTTTCCTTGTTGTTTTCACTTGTGCGTTGTACATATGTATCATATCATACTGTCCCAGTATCATAGAGACAATTAACAATTTTAAGCATCATCTTCGTACTCAGTGAACCAGAATTATCTGAGTTTGACTACAGTTAGACCAGTGTAATCTGTGCCTAGACAAAGAACACTGAGTACCAGATTGTCCACAACAGAAAAGAAAATAAAGTCATATATGTGAATAAGCGCTAGAAGACACGTGCAAAGGTGAATGTTGTGCGTGTCATGTGCGGGATATCGGGCCTCAGATGAGCACGAAATAGGAAGTGAAGATGGGGGGGGGGGAACAAACGGTGTTGTTAAAAAAAGACCATGAAATAAAACAAAATCCCTGATGACACATCCTCATATAATTAAAAGAATGAACAAAACAGAATACGAATATGAAGAAGTAAATCATGATCAACGGTCTTGATTAGTTTGTTTATTATTCCCCCACTCTTTCAAATCATTTATATGTGGTTACATAAATGCATACAAAAACCTTTTGGTTACTTTGTTTTGTCAATGAATTATCAGTATGCTCCTTTTTGGAATACAGGTAGGTAAAAACTAATTGTAAGGTAATAACTGTACCTGACGTGCTCCCTGTTCCCAAACAAGTCCACCTGCCTTCATCTTTGGAGTTTTTGTTGTTGCCAATTGTATTATTGTTCCTATGCATGCTTCCTCTTGTTTAACTTTGTCATTCACACTTTCATGCTTTATATTCGGCTAGGATTTCTTATTGTTAAGTCATGGTTTGAGGAGCTACCCTTTTACAGGTCTTACCCAGTAGTTCATACCTGTTATATATATATATATATATATATATATATATATATATATATATATATATATATATATATATATATATATATATATATATATATATATATATATATATATATATATATATATATATATATATATATATAACAAGTATGAACTATGTCACTATTAATTGTCCCACCAAACGTTCACAGGAAGTAAAGACATTAGTTTTAAATAGAAACCATACAGATGTACGACATTGCAACTTCATTTACATGTTTTGGATAAAATTTAGTTTCTCTAAGTTTTACAACAGATCATATTTAAACAATGAAATTCAATCCGCAGGTTTAGACAATGGTAAGGACAGGGTCTATGAATATTATTATATCGAACTTAGTTTCCTTATTATTAATTTATAAACATCGCCTGTTACAGTTAATCTTTTTGATTTGATTGACTAAATAATACCATTACAGTTGATCTGAAAAGAATCTTGCAAAGTCAATTGACAATAAATCGAGAGGATAAAAAGACTTTCACAAAGACCACTGCCTAACAGATCGATGGCGGTATGAAAGGCTCATTGTTGCTGAAAACCGTCGAGCAAAATATCAACTCCTCAAGCTAACGTATAATTTGTGTAAAGATTATATGTTTCCTGACAGAATGTTTGAAACTCAGGAAACTGAGTTAGAAAATAGAGATATCAATATATTGAATTTACATAACAAGGTAAGAAGAAAATGGCAGAATGATCGATTGATAGAAAGGTAGTTAGCAGAACATGAGCACATTGATTACCTGCAGATTTTCAATTTAATTATTTCATCTTTAAATCCAGTTTATAAACTAGGACAGAGAATAATTTACAGTCATTCCACATACAGAGCCAATAAAACGAAATGAGAAACAAATATGTGACCCGCGTTTACATGAAACTGATTTCCTTAATAATTAACAATGCAGTTCAGCAATAAAAGTGTGTCAGGAGTCATTTTAAGATGTGATGTTAGTATCTGAGGATATTCATAGCATCATCTCTACATATGACCACATTTACACGTATTATTATTGTGCTAAAAGCTTCTGCTAGGGAATATTGATGAACGCATGTTGACTATGTAGAGCTCTGACCTGAGGAGACTATGTTGCATGCACTGCCTTCGACCACGTTTTCTCCATATATGTTTGCCACATCCAGCTGTAACATAGATGAAACTAAAATTTGACGTATGTTCTACTCTATAAAGAGACTTCTGATGTATCCTTCATTCACTTACATCGAGATTGTTATGCTCGAGTATCATTCCTAAACCAGCCTGTTTTTTGTACAGTCTTTCATTATATAAACAAGACACTTATGAAATATTTCAAGTGGTTGACAAATGTGTGAACGAGTAAACCTTATATAAGATGCGTCCACTCTCGACATATATATATATATATATATATATATATATATATATATATATATATATATATATATATATATATATATATATATATATATATATATATATATATATATATATATATATATATATATATATATATATGTGTGTGTGTGTGTGTGTGTGTGTGTGTGTGTGTGTGTCTAATTAAGAAGGATAAGTTGCCAAAATCCCGGACTATTTACAATGCTTCCCGATGCAAGACTACAAGGTATGAAAACACGTCATTTCCGGTTTGATGAAAATAAGCAAGTCTCATATCCTCAATTGTAATATGCATGTACAATATGTTACAATTAGTGAGTTTGCAGTGTAAAGATAAAAAAACAACAAAATCAATCAACTAAAGTTTATTTATCATACAGTTTCTCTGATGTACGTTTTACCGTAAGTGATTTTTTGGGGTCGAAAGAGTCATCCAAGTGACTTTGCCTGCACATTTGTATCAGGATCCAGTATACCTTGCTTGTGATGGATATACATTTCGCAGCAAATACTAACGTCATTTTAGGAAGTGCAAAATGTTTTACTAAAAGTCTTTAATGGTAATCAATGCAAAGTTATTTTGTGAGTTAGTATTATATGGTGATTATATTTCAGTTTGTAATTTTTAACATTATCCACTGAAGTAAAAGTTTATAAAAAGTAGACATCAGATCAATATGCACAGATAGGTTAGGAAAATATGAATCTGATTCCTTAAAACCTTTCTCACGATGTTTCACGTCTTCATGGTGTCTTGTAGATCTAGATCTGTTCATTATTCTATAGCTTTATGACCTGGCTGATATTTTAGACTGAATGTGTTCCTTATTGTTGTATATTAACAGTTTTGGAAATCACCAGATGCAAGCTTTAGTAGGCCTCCAATAAACTCGTTTCTTTATCTCTGTAAACCATATATGACACAAGTCGATATGCGTAGTAGTCGAAGTTTGGGGGAAAAAAACGAAATGTACATATATGTGCATATTATCAAGGATTGTAAGATGTATCGCTCGGTCAGAACGTAGATTATATTATATGATTGATATTTACTCTTTGAGTCATAGTTTTATATGTTAACGAGTAGAACCTATCTAGCATATAGCTTTATAATAGACAATATGTGTTTCATTTAAGAGACATGGAACTATATATATATATATATATATATATATATATATATATATATATATATATATATATATATATATATATATATATATTGACTGCGTTTTCTACGTTTTGATTGGATGTAAACTGTCACGCGATACTGAACTGGAAATTTTTACACATCGATTAATTCTGTGGACTGATCTTTGTTCCCTGATTATTTGATGTGAAGTTTTATCTATTTCAACGCATTACACCCTCATAATAACAACAACGACATTCCACCCACCCACTCATGTGATTTCAGATAAAATATTGACGAGCCACAGATGAAAATCGAACATTAGAACTGAAAACAATGTAACTGGATAGACCTTCCTGCACCCCAAACTCACCTCTTCTGCTGAAGAAGGCATATGGCATGCTTTAGAAGCCAATCTTCGGAAATTATTGCATTTCACCTTGACAACATGTTACAGCAGCGGTTATTAAAGGTCAGGGTCATATGTCAACCAAGGGATATCACTAAAAATAGACTAGATTTTGGTTTTGAAAGACCTAAATGCGTAGAAATTAACAATGACGTTGCTATAACAACGCGTGTCACGGGCAAATGTAATGTTCGAAAAAATAAATATTTCTGGTTTAACCGCAACAACTATTTTTATATATGAAAATAATGATCATAATAATATATCACTGGCATGAACCTTTATGACATTCTACCTCGTATCACTTTATATAATCGACGAATCTTAGCTAGCGAAGATAGGGCTATGTATTTTATTGCAGTTAAGAGGCTAATAAAGAAAACTTCCATGTACATAAAAGTGAATGTTTTGTTGATTAAATCTGCTGATCTGATGTTGAAAGGAAGTAAAATGGAATTATTGGAATTAAATGATCATCATTGGGTATTTATCGATGTGTAAAGTTTACCTAATCACTTCGGACTTTTTTACTTTGTGAGTGATCATGTAAACTTTACACGTCGATAAACACCCAATCATGATCATTTAATCTCTCTCTCTCTCTCTCTCTCTCTCTCTCTCTCTCTCTCTCTCTATATATATATATATATATATATATATATATATATATATATATATATATATATATATATATATATATATATATATATATATATAATTCGCTGAATGAATATTGGAAATTTTGGGAACCCGTTCCCCATTTGAATTTCCCACAATGCAAAATCTATACAATTGTGATCTCTTTTGAATCAGAAAACCGTTGATTCTTTCCGCACTGAATATGACACTGGCAATGAAACCTCAATCGACCAGCGGAAAGTATCCTATTGGTTCTTTATCAACAAAGAGAAGCTGAACCATTTCAATACAATTATTGATGTGAAATTAATATATTGTTGTCTATTTTGTTGCCTGAGTACGAAGACAAGTATAAAATAGACTTAAACCATTACACAGCGACAGTGATACGATACTGAAGGAAGTGGCAGGTTTTTCGGTCTAGGACGTAGATTTACTGACAGATCAAAATGGCAGAACAAGATATGATCAACCGAGATCCCAATGATCTTAATAACCACATAAAGGTATTTATCTATGTTTGTATTTGTTCATATATACACGATATATTTGTGAACGATACTGAATTTAAAAACGTTTTAAAATAAGCAAGTTTGCTATAAAAAAAATTAAAGTTTGAGAACCCATGGCTATCTGCAAAACAGAAATGAGTGAATAATGGTTCAATAAACTCTTTTAATTTATATCAGTGACGATAATTGGCATGCGATGTACATACATTAAACGATGCTGTCTTGCTTGAAACTAACTAAATATTTATATGGGTTGCATAGTTCCTAAAATTTAAATTGTATTGGTCACTCAAAGATGCAGATTTCCTGTCTAAGGTTAGGATGTGAAAAGAATTTAGATTTTGTTTGATACCTTCAAGTAATTTATTAATAAATAGATTAATGCTTAACTACTAGCATAAAGTAATTTTAACATGAAACCTATGCTAGCAATTCAGGATTCTCAAGGAGCCGACATTGTGTGAGTTCCATCTGTGAAAAGGCATACAAAGTAAAAACGAAACGATTCGTTATCATCTTCACATGGTGTAAGTTACATTATTTTTGGGATTACTACTGTGTTAACGATGTGCAAGAAACAATTATGTCGACTCGTGTGTTTTATACATATTTAATAAATAAATGTCCACTATGTCCAGTGTTATGCTGATTGCTTCTCGTCGAGATCTTACGGCTAAAGTTTGCATATTGTAAAAATATTTCAAAGTTTTTCTCTTTGTAATATAACGGCAATTATTATAAAATATAAGTTTTAGTTTCTACATTTTTAACAGGTATGCTTTGAGGACTGCATCGCCGAGCCAGAAGGAGTGCGCAGTATTGATTGTGTATGGCGTAACAGCTACATGTGCTTTAACTGCGGCAAGAATCTCTGCTACAAAATACTGACCACTTTTTGTGGCATATGTATCGCTCTCTGCTGGGGATGCGACTTTGCTTGTACCGCCTTTGATCATATCTGGTTTCTGACGCCGTGCATGAGAGAATTCTCCATTTGTGTTGGCGTCTGGCAGAAGTCTTTCGGCACAATCATAAATTGTTGCTGTGTGCCAATTTGTGAGGCGTGTGGGATGTGCTTCAGCAAGATTCATGTTACCAACAAATAATGCGAGCTGAAATTGTTTATTTCATTGCTAAGGAGCATTGTATTGTGTACGTTTTTGAAATTGTAGGAAATTCCCGGTCACTTACACTCAAATTTCGAGTCTATCTAATCTATCTAGCTTGTCTTCTACTATAGGTTGCATGTTCTTGCTGTACCAGTCTAGAATGTATCCGTGGCTTTCCACTTACAGGAGGAAGTAAATAAGTAAGTTTGAGATACATACTTTGTATCCCATGTACATACTTTCCAGGACATGAAAAGAGAAGAAAATATAATTAATGATGACTCATGTCATAAAACGTACTTAGAAATGTCTGTGCAGCTATGTATTACCGTTTACCAGTATTACTAAAGAAACTATTGGATAGTTCGAGGTGTAATTGTTAATGTATCCATCATTCAAGAGAAAACATATACTGACAACGAATGACATGGAAGTCTAAAGAACCGTATACTCTCCAAGCTGATAGCAATACTGTAGAAACTCTTCCAAACTCTGTACTGAATATATTTGGTACCGTGACATTTCAATTGTAATAAATTATTCACAAAATGTCTTCAACTAATAATTACTTGATATGCGTTACCAAGTACCGAAATACCCGCATGGTATTTTACATTTAAAAGCATTAACTTTACAATCGTTTATATCTATTACTGTTGATGAAAACATACAGTGCACAGATTGGGATAAGCAAATGTTTAAAGGAGTCGATTTGTTTCTGACACATTTTCTAACAACGTGTTGCCTTCCCATCTTCTTGACTGCCTCTCTTCATTGCCACATTTTACTTTAACAAGCAGCTCTAATAATTAAGATTGTATGCAAGTCAGAAATATATGTATGTGCGTAATATATTAACAGTGTCATGGAAATATCCAGAGAGATGCTTTAGTGTGCCTCCTGTAAATTTTGTATATAGGTTGTAGCTATCTTTCTCAACATTGCATACAAGAAATACGAGAACATAAATCAACATTTATTTGAAGCAGAATAAGTTGCAATTACATTCCTTTCGTTCGACCCTTTAATAACCTATTGTATCACTATATTACCAGTGTGAGATCGATTTCTACTTGGCCTTGTATTTAAATCATCTTTGGTATTCTTATCTCTCCTATTTCTTCCAATTCCTTCTCATCTTCCTCCCGACTTTGCCCAAATTCCTTCTCCTCCTCCTCGGCTTCTCTATACTTCATCTCCTCCAGACTAATTTTCCTCCTCCTCCACCTTCTCTCCACCGACTAGACTTTCGTCGATTTCGACTGTCTCAGCTAGTCTAACTTCGGTCTCCAAATCTTGAAGACTCGGGACTCAATCGAACCCGAAGTTATGTGTTCCCGAAAAAGCTTCATTTGAAAACACAAAGACGGTGCAATCGTTTCCCTTAGCCCTTTCATCTCACATTACATACAGCCTGTCATCAGATAACGGCTATTACATTGATTCGGTCACGCATTCATTCACATCGATATACCGATACGTTCTTGTATGGTAAAACAAACGTCATAATGCAGCATTATACACACATCGATACATTCTGTCACATCAATACATAGTCATAATGCTGTTATACTAAAAATATCACAATAATCAGATGCATTTCGTTACCTTACAACTCGAACAAAGTACACAAACATTCAAATATCCATGCTGTAATATATTCATACGTCCATAGCAACTAATCGTACATACATCAACCAATCCAAATTCACAAAACTAGCATGTGCAAATTCTAACATAAGGCATTAATAAATGCACTACTTTACTACGAAGTAACCTAATAGCGAGTTACAAATTAATTCTGACCACAAGCTAACAATTTACATAATTCCTCCTCACATCTAATAATTATCTACGTAGGCTCAAGCCCATTTCTCAAATACGCATGTAAATGAAACACTACAAAGGTAATTCTACATACTAACGATACTAGTAATTAAGTATACATACTACAGATACTTACAATTATGATGCCTTAATATTCTATAAAAATCGGGCAAATAACTTACTGACCCTTTCGAAGCTTTTTCTTTCCTTAGAATCTACCTCTAGGTTTTGCCACCAAATTACGAGTGGCTCTCTCGGAGAAACCCTATTGCCTAGCAATCTTCCCTGGCGAATACTAGCTTCGCTTACGAGGAAAGAAATTTATAATTCGGCCTGCATTGTAATAGCACACTCTTTCTCAATTGCGATTGAATATCGCTGTGAACCGATCCAATCAAACTTTTCGGACAATGTTCCTCTCGCTGTATGTCAGTGTGGAGAAGGATCAGACACACTTCGTTCACCACGTTGGCTTCTACTTGATCTTAGAACTAAGCTGTAACACATAGGTGTGATTGCGGCCAGCCTTTGTCAAATGATACGATTACCATCGCCAGCTCAAGTTTCTGGTCTCTGGCGGGTCACGGTAACATTGCGTAAGAGTTTAACACTAGCCTGCGGCAATCTTTATACATCAGACACATGGCCGCAGTAATATTTAGAAACACTAAATTATAGCTTTATAGCTGGGACTTATCAAACGTGACAAATACTGATTGTGTTGGTGCAGGGGCTAATCCAGAATTTGCTGAAAGTGGTTTCAGTCTTAATGAATGGGTGATTAGCTGTCATTACATGGCGAATTTTTTCCGTTTTGCATTCAAAAAAGTTCAAATTTTAATGTAAATTAGTGGTTCAACTGAACAATCAACCAAACTTTAGCTTTCTAAATATGATTTTGCAAAATATTTTTTACGTATATTGACTGAGTTTTGCTGATGCCTTTTGTCAAATAAAACGAGTTTTTGTGTGAATTTACCATGTGGGATTATTTAATTTGCTCTCTTTTTTAGTAAACGAAAATTTGTATTACTTCATATTTTGAATGACACGAAGTTTATCAGCTGACCCAGTTTTAATGGAGATTTTTTGGCAATGCCTCTGTACCTTTGTGTATGCTAATTTAAGTTGATGTTTCATTTTTCCTAAATTTTAATCACTCACAAACGGGATCTTTAAAGGCATTAACAAACAGGTGCTACGCAAAATATTGAACAACGCAAGAACTATATGCGGTTGACTACAAGCCCAGATTTGCCTTTAGTGAAGTTCATGGGAATTTACTGCCCTTATTAGTCACAATAATGAATTATCTATAAAAAAACTCACATGGATATTAAGTTTAAATAATTCTCTTATGAGCCGTTTATTATTTAGTTGAAGTCTACTTCTCCTACGTCGTTTGAAATATGGACCGCAAAATTGTCCGTATGATATTGCTTTGTTTTACTGATCGTCGCAAAGTATAAACTCATTCTAGGGCAGTATCTAGGATCGCAATGAGAAACTAAAAATAAAATTGGGAAAATATTTGCATTCTAGGATACATAAATTTACTAAATATGTTTAAAGAACTGCAATTAGATCTAAGTTTATAATAGAAAAAGAACACATGCATACCCAAACATTGATACACACCATGAATATTGTATTTTACAATTGTGACGTGTTCATTGAGAAAGGATTAATTAAGACTTTTGACCTGACTGCGTTCGCATTTTCCACATAAAGTTAAATTGCGACATACATACAAGAGAAGGAATTTTGCTCACACATCTCTGATCAATATCCTGACTGTAGCCTTTGAACTTTCATATGCAAAGAGTTATTGTAGTGCAACACCGAAATTGAAAACATGGTCTTCTTCCTGTATGTTAGTTTCCATCCTGACCTGATCAAGATTAGAACTCAGGTATAATTAGGAGTAACCAGTAGGGCAATTTAACAACCAATTATGGAGTGGGAGTGGTTGGATTGATTTATATTTCAATAAAACTGGGGCTTAAAATCATTGACACAGGTAGCAAGTGTTAATTTATTACATTGCACGCATGGAAAGGAATCGCTCTATAACTGAATACATTTTTTTCCTATTAATATACCATATATTTCTAGTTTGCATTATTCTATGTTTGCATCTTATGAGTAAGTAGGATATACATTTTTGAAATGCATCTTAATCTCTGCCAATATTTCTTTCCAAAAAGTGATATTATGATACTGGAATTGTAGAGTGGAGCAAAATATATAATTATCTCTACTGCTAAACAATGTGTTATCGTATGAAAATAAATTATTATTATTATTATTATTATTATTATTATTTAAGTATGATCTCATTTAATATACCTTCGTTGTTATTGCAGGCGGTTAAAGGTGTCGTTCTTCCTGTACATCCAACCGGTATGCATATAAATATTTCTCCCAAATTACTGGCTGGAAATGAACCAAACTTATTTCATAAGTTGTTGATACGACTCATACTTGTAGAAAGAATACAGTTTTAAGGGGTGCCGCAAGTTGGTCAAAGGTTACATGTACTAAATTGCAATCCCAGTGTTGAAATGTTTTGCAGGTTTGTAGTTAACTGTATACATCCATTTCGTGCACACGTTTGTGTGTGTGTGTGTATTTGGTGTAAACTGAGGGCGTTCATGAGATTACACACCAACGTACCGAGGACCCACCAACAACCAAGCACGTCCTCGGTTGGAAAAATGGTACAATATTGCTTCTACCAATTATTTTAGCCTAGAATAACGTAAAATCATGACTTGTAGGAAGGTCCCCGTTTACACGCTTGGTGTTTTTCTCTCGCAATTTTGGAATGTATCTTTCTTCTGGAGATACACACGCCCAAATCCATGTCCTCGATTGCCCTGTGGAAAACTTGTAGAGAGATATCTTTGCTATCAAGTTATGCGTTGCAAAAACGTATAATCTCTCTTTAGACCCAAGCATCAAATACAAACTACTTAGATAAACTATAAGGTGCATATAACAGTCCCTGGTATTAAAAAATAAATATTTCATGCACGTGAGACAATAGTGTTGGGAAACTCACGATACTTTCATACCATACACGTCAAATACATGTAAATAAATATACGACAAGTACGAAAGAAGCACATCAAAATGCTATAGGAAATACGCATGAATTCATTGTAGAGTTGTACCGAAATCGCCTAATTATCCGACCCATCTATATCCGCTCCTATTTCATAATTTGCTTACTTAGTATTCAAACAGGAGAGAACAGATGTGAATAATTGTGAAAAATCCCGCTAAGGTAAGATCGAACTATCACTAACCGAATTGGGAAGTTACACGCACAGAACTTCAGTAAATATATAGAAAGATAAATACATTACATAGAGGTCAAACATTTTCATCAAGATTATCAGTCCCAAAATGAACCATTTAATTACAGCCATATGTTTATCATTACCGCGCTCTTAAGACCACCGACCTCACGTTCAAGCAATCATAAACTGTTGAATACATTCAAGGTTCTTTTAAATGTATATACTTGCTTCAGTTGGTGATTTGATGACTTTGATTAACACATCATGAATTATGTTTGTATCGATAGTTCCGTTGTAACGAAGTTTTAATAAAACAGCACAAAAATGTAATCACAAGGCGTCCAACTCTATTGCTTTCCCAAATTTAAAGAGGTTTTTAACAATAGCCAAAACGCTCAGGATGTTCTACTGGACCAACTTGTATTTATAATGTAAAAGAGCATTTATTTAGAGCAGCATTATACTGTAATATTCTTGTTAATTTAGTCTTTTTCCAGCATGTTTTACATAGAAGGCAACGCTGAAAAAAAAGATTCGTACACGTATTATGCAAGAAAGATATTACTCTATTTTGTCAAAAAGCGAATAGTCATTGCCATTAAGGCGAGTTTCCTGCCATAAATGCTCAAATCCAGCCAAATGGTATTGATACGAGCCAGGATTATTTGCTTGATCGAACGGTGTCAAATACTGGCGTGATTCCGCTAGTTTACCCCAAATTTCTAAATAATTATATACAGCTTCAGTTGTAAATTAGAGAGCCCGACGTGTCCATTCTATGCATAGATGTTTCGCTAATCGATTCAAAACCATATATCTCACAACTTGCCAAATATCTATCAACCGCACATCTGCATGGTTTGTCTTCATCAACGTTCCGTACCGACAGCAGTTTACACCGTATAAACTGTACAAATATCCCTTAACACATTGAACTATTTTTAATACGCCACCTTAGGCCAGTCAGTAAATGGTTTCAAGGCAAATTTCGCCAGTACAACTGCATCACATTTGCTACCATGGCGACATAAACAGTATCTGCCGAGACCCTTGTTTATTCCTTTGTGTAATTTACCTGTCTCCTGTCGTAAATACTGCCACTACACTCACACGACCAATGTACACCACTAACTTTTAATGGGAAATATTGTATGACAGGTATACTCTGACGCTTTTGACCTGAATTCACTAAAAGTCAACCATGGCATCATGGAAACTCACTAACACTTCACTCAGTCATGTTTGTTCCTACTAACTGGCTAATTATTTAGGGCCAAGGAGTATCTCCTTTGCACCTTGTTCCAATAATGAAACAAGTAATCACACAAATCTAAGAATTCCTTGCAACGGGGCACTATAACCAAATGCACATACTCCAGACTTATTACAGCATGATCTCTAAAGTGGTGGATTAGTCCTACTAAAGTCTAATTGCATGACAATCAGTCAATCAATAGATTCATCAGTCAGTCAATGACAGCCAGATATATATTCAAATAATAATGAAACTGCCCTTATGGAGGCTACAGTTACTTAATACTATTATGTGATTTGGATTTTATATTAACGTAGCTTTAAAAATCTCTTAGTCATGTCATTTTTTATAGTCATGTCGAACACAGGGGCATCACGCGCAGACATACAGCATGATGTCCCTCGCAGTCACATTATGACACCAGGCCGACTAGTCCTAACACTAGCATCTTAATGCTGAGTGCCTAGCGAGGCAACTGTTAGTATTAATACTGTTAGTATTAATTTTATGTCTTTGTTATGACTCGGCCTTGGTTCGAACCCACAACCTCCCGCATCCGAGGCGGACGCTCTACTAAGCCACCTGAGCGGTCGTATTGATTGTTAACTCTGGACTAGATATGCAAACATGTCCTCGTTGTTCATAATGTACCAATGTCCATGGTCTCCATGATTTTGTCAAAAATAGTGTGCCTTTAGTTTGCATGGATTATACAGGATATTTGTGGAAACGTGTACGTCCTCGCTTGCATTGCTAAATTTCGTATTCCTTAGAATTGATAATACAGTTCCTTCCTTGATACATCATGGTGCTATTAATGTACTGTCTCAAACTGTATTTTTGTTCGCTCTAATATCGCGAGAACAAATGCCTCCAGTAAGCCGTTCCATACCGGAGTCCTCGATATCCACCAAATACAAGAATGTGTGCGTGTGTGTGTGCGTGCGTGTGTGTGTGTGTGTGTGTGGAGGGATGGGTCAGAGAAGAGACCGTCGTTATAACGTGTTACTGTTTCAACTCAGGCTAATAAATTATATAACGCGTTGGGATTTGCGATATCGGATGCATAACTATATATCGTTTTTATTGGCACAGATTGAAAGTTAAGTTCTAAAACTACTATGCTTTTACAGTCGTTATTTCACCACCTGTGCACACGTCCTTCCTCTTCATCCCAACTGTATATCCTGTTTTAATGTTTTCCTTAATTTCTTTCTTTTTGTTTTCAGTTTGACGAATCCACGGTTATAAGAGAAAAGTGTTTTAGCTACCTCATCTTTCTGTAGTCTGTGTGCCATATGCAATATTGTAACTTTATAATGTCCGTGATTATAATTGACTACCAATCTCTCTCTATCTTTCACTGCATTGTGAAAATTATTGTATTTTTGAAATTAATCCCACTGTGAAATATGCATGACATTGAGCACAAGAGGAATTTCTTTAATGTATTAATTATTTGAACTTTTTTGTGATTTTTGTAAATCTACTTCGTGAAAACGTCGTTAGCAGATGAATAAAGATAGCTATACATGGTGTTTCAAATCGGCGGTAAACAAAATAGAGAACACTCATCTAAACATATATTTGAAATAAGAGAATGAAATTTGACAAGGCCCTAATTCGTGATCATTGTTTTATTACCGAGGAAGAGCATTTTGTAAGTTCGTGTCATTTTATACGTGTCAGCAATTTTTATTGTGATCCTGTATTCTATTCTGTTGGAGTCTATTCAAAACGTTATCAGATCTATCGTTTATGTTGTACCCTCAATGGTTACAAATCGTTTAATTGTTGCAAATTCGAGCAGAAAGTTGAGAAACTTGTAGCGATCAAATGGCAAGGTATGCAGGTGTCTTATCATAGATCTGTCGATGTAGAAATGATTGTGTTCATCGGGAGGAGGATCTCTCTCTCTTTCTCTCTCTCTCTCTCTCTCATACACACACACACACACACACACACACACACACACACACACACACATATATATATATATATATATATATATATATATATATATATATATATATATATATATATATATATATATACACACACAAAATTAGATTTTATTGAACTCATCTTTCTAAAACGCAGAAAACATGTTGTACACATTTGGTTAACAAATGGTAGATATATTGCAGTACAATAGGTCGATTTTTATAAGCTCTTAACGGATCTTTCATCCAAAAAATACATTTTAACTTTGCGATCTCCGAAACGTGTTGACCATTACCTGGAAAAAATGTATAACATTGCAATAACATATTACAATGCAGACTCAAATAATGAATATTAATATCACAGAATTTCCACCTTTTCATCATTTATCTAGTAGGTTAACCGCTCTATATCAGCTTCAAATCAGTTTGAAGTCAGGAAATTTAAAATCTTTTAAATTATGCATGGAATGACCAACCCCAATAAAATATTTTTATTTGCAATCCCTTATATTTTAATGGCGAACTGTAGCCCTATTATGAATAATAAGTAGTTCGGTTAGTGATGAATATAGACTAAATAGGTTGGATGACTCTGTCAACTCAGACAATAATGTTTGCGTTTCAAATAAATGCCGACGTGGCTAACCCAGCAGCGGACAAGACTGATTTACATGATTGAGGACAATACCTTTAAAAAATATAATACAACAGACGGAGCAATACCATACAATGCATGCTTGTCACGATTTATGTAGAATATAAAATATGTGCAGACCTTGTTTACGTTCGTTTTGTATTGTTTCTTTGAATTTCTTCTTCTGTTTTTAAATACAATGTAGTTGGAAGACTGTAACTAACACTGAATGAGAAAATATATAAAATAATATTTATCATGTATAACAAAGTGTTAATAAAGGTTGAATACAAACACCCGTGATGATATGTTTGAATTTACCAGATAATAATATACATAAAAGTACGGATTTAATTAGGTTACGGATTTAATTAGATTATTCGACCAATATCAAAATTAAAACACATATCAAGCGAATGTGCCTGGATTACCGTCTTAATATTAAATCTTTAAGACGAGGAATGCTTGATCGTCAGATGCTAATATTTGTAAAGAGAGCTTTGTTTGATACCCACGACCTGCTGATGTTAAAAGCACTACTGCAATATTTGTTGGCTTTAAACTGAACAAAAGATTACTGTATCATCACTGCAAACGCAACATTAAAAACGTAGAAACATGAATACAATAAAATAAAAGCACTTTGAAATGGGTATAAAATGTACATGATCCACTCTTTATAGAGTTGTGAAAAACTGTATGTAAAATATTAACTAACATATGACATAATCGCGCTATCAAAGGATCCTATAGTGGCTTATCCTTTAATTGGTATATGATTCTATGTGCATGGGTGGAGAACAAGGACAATAAAAACAGAGGATACATTTTACAAATCTTAAATAAAAAAAATTCTTAACTTATCAATACACACTAATTTCTACTGTAAAATGTCTTTGAAATCGATAAGTTAACCAAAGGTCCTGCAGGTTAATTAAGTACTGCTTGATTAGACATACCTAATACTTAAGTACACTCAGAACAACGGTAAAAATACTATATTGAAAATAATTTCCATTGTTCAGAAATATGTATTATGTTCTGAAATATGTATGGCAGGTATTGACTCTGAAATTTAGTAATATCTGGACTATATAGAACATAAAGAAAACTCGCATCCTTCTTGTAAGTAATTATAAAAGGGAAAATACTCTTGTAGCTTAATTGAAGAGTAACCTATCATACAATTTACAATGAATTAGTAAATGCAATTTATTTTGGACAATATTGGCTTAATTTGGTTAATTATTTCGTGTGCAGGTACATTCTCATATCATTTGTTTTTTCGTTTTCATAGGCGTATCAAGGGCAAAAATATGAATTTACCACGATCAAACGACCAATACACAAAAATATTATCCCCCCAATTTGAAAGTTATTTAATTTAAGAAGATTGTGAACAGTACGACTACAACTTATACAAAAGTGGATTTGAATGAGCACGTAGAGACTTCATTTGGTTCCCGAGGTGGATGAAACTGGAGAAACCAGCGAAATCCCATAATTTTGGAGTGACGGTTGTAACAATGTCCAGTGTGTAAACGCAAAGGAGCAGTTTCACTTTTAAATCTTGCGAAAAGGGCTTCTGTGTTCAAATGATAGAACTTACTGGCATTAACTTTTACGTCAGAATTATTCTTAAATAATCTCTAAGTCTTAAACGTACTGTTTCCATTTCCAAATTTAGATGCTTAGCTGTTCAATAATTGCCTTGCATGCAAGTATATTCACCTATTAAAGTTACATGTTATATAGATAAATTCTCGTCTCTTCTTCACACTTGTTTCTGACATATACATGGTTATACTTGGACTTTCGTTAATTTTGTATATTTACCTTTCAAATGTGTATGTTATACTTAAAGTTCACGTCTTCATACTTTGTATCAAATAAGAATGTTGTACTTAGGTTCTATTTATAGTTTTCATACTGAATCATTAAATGCATGTTTCATCTTTCTGATACTTAAAATATTTTTCACCTGTTCAGCATATTTACTTGGTAAAATGATCAAGTTTTCAATATGTTTCATGCTAACATGTTGCATGCACATGTTATATTTAGGTTCACTTTCAGTTCTTCATACTTACCTACTACATGTGAATGTTATACTTAGGTTCACCTTCCCCTTTCACTACTTACCTATTAAATGTGTCTTTTATACTTAGGTTCACTTTCACTTCTGCATAGTAACATATTAAATATGTATGCCATACTTAGATTCTTTCTTTTACTTCATACTTACCTATTAAACTTATTTTTTATGCTATGCTACGTTTACAATTCACTTTTACAAACTTACCTAAAAAAATATTTAATGTGAATATTATTCTTTAGTTCATTTGATCTTTTACATAATTACTAATTAAATATGGGTCCCAGGTGGCCGAATGGTCTAAAGAGATCACCTTTACCAATCGCTGCCATTTTAACTCTATCCTCGTAGGTTTTTCCTTCAGCAGTTATACTGGCCGCCATTATTTCATATCATTAGCTGAGAAACCCCAAACAGTAACAGCAACAATAATAACTTAATAAATATTAATAGCATGCTTGGAGAGGTTCCCTTTCTTTTGCTCATATATAGCGATTACATATTTATTTTATATTTAGGTTCCAGCAGACTTCCTCATACTTACCTATTTGCTATACTTGGGTTCCCTTTCACTTCTTCCCCTATTACATGTGTATTTAATGTATAGGTTCCAGTTCACTTTCTCATACATATCTATCAAATGTTTATTTTATGCATATATTCCAGTTTCCATTTTCATTCTAAGGCATTGGTCGTGTATTCAATGAATAGGTCCTAATTCACTTCCTGATATATACCTATGAAATTTACGCCTAGTGGTTAGAGCGTCCACCTAAGATGCGGGAGGTCGCAGGTTTGAACCCCGGCCGAGTCATACCAAAAACTTAAAACATGCAGCTGTTTCGCCTTGCCCACATCATTCATAGGTTAATGTTAGGACTGGTCGGCCTGGTGTTTAGAAGTAAAAATCTTACAACTTTAATATGTGCAAAGATGAGAGGCAAGACACTAACTAACACAACTACCACACAAGAGCTTTCTTGAGCTAAAAAGACCTTGACCTTGGGAAAAATACCGTATGAAAATTTCCTCCAGTTAGTAAACATAAAAATGAATGCAAGCGAAACATGCAGATACTTTATGGCGCTTAATGAGCAGTACTTGACTGACGTGATCTACAGATAGAATGAGTAGATGAATAATTGTTAAAAGGTTTTACCTCCAGCGCAGGCCAAATATATAGGGTGCAATAAGAGCAGTGGAGCTATAGTCGACGCTGCCGAGGACTACATCATGTCTGTCGATGATAAGAAGTTCTAAACACATGCCACAACAGGTAAATAGTCAAACAGCTGCTGCATCTTGACCGAGGACAACTGACTTAACAGAAGATCCTTTGGAGACAAAGAGTGCTATAAATCTTACCAGAAGGGGTTCATTGCCCGTGATTATCTGAACATGAATAAGCCAAATCAAGCATCATACCTAGTTAAGTAAGTGATCAGGGAACATTTTTCTCTGTGTGTCTGGTATTGTTAATGGAAAATAAATCATGTCTATTAAAGACACTGGAGAAAATATGACTTTGGTCGGTTTGATAATAACTGCAGATTTGTTGGAACGAAATTACTTGTATTTTACCACAGGACAGGGATTCGTGGGCGACCTTGACATTTTCGAGAATATTTAGACCAATTATGGTAGGAATGGTGCTAGATGCGTTGTTAATGATGGGCATCAGTAATCGCAGTACTGATTTTTAAAAATCCTTAATCGCAATACTGTTTTTTCAGTGACAAGGGCTCAGAAAACTGCTCAGAAGTACGAAAAAAGAAACTCAAGAAAAAGCTATGCAAGCTTGTGGTGTGAAACCAGAGTTTGGAAGGAAACGACGCTGATGACTCACAGACGGATATTAAACCAACTGACATTTCCTTTAATAATGCTGAAAGAACTCTCTACGTTAGGAAGGGGGATCCAACATTGAAACATGTGTAATCAAAAGCTCTCATTTCGTAACAGAAGATAGAGGGCTGCAATGTACTCTACTTTGAAATTGGAAATTTTCGACTTAAATGAATCTCACATGATTGCGAGCGGGTCAGGTGTATTGATCGTACTCCCATGCTCTCACAAAACATGATAACAGCTGTGATCACATTAGCTCGCGACAGAGTTTTAGATAAGAAAAGAAAAACAATGAAAGAGTCACGTGTTTATATTATTGGCCTGTGATCTTCTGTGATGTTAAGAAATTCTGCTCTACCTGTGACATATGCCAGAGAGTGTCTAAAAGTGGAAAGGAACGAACTCTTAATGGTCGTTATCCTTATATTAAGTGAACCTTCTCCAAGGTAGCGATGGGCATTATTGGTCATCTGCCAAGGATAAAACAAAAGAACAAATCTATCATTGCTATAACTGATGAGGCACCCAGATATCCGGAAGCGTATGATCTACCAAACATAGAATCAGAGCGGGTAACGACAACTCCTATTGTCTTTTCAGTTTGGTTCGTGTGACTTAGCATGTGACTAGGAGATCAAGGAACATGCATTAGTATATGCTCATTTTTTCTCCGTTAACTTTGTATTGTCAGAATCGTTCAGTATTGTACGATACTGAACTTGCGCGCAACTTCACATAGCACTCATAAAGGAACAACTTTCTATTGTAAACAAACAATGGATGCAGATATCCAGTACCTTTTGTAAACAAATCATGCACACTCACATAATAGGCGGTTTACAGTTTGGTTGATTACATTTGCTTCTGAATGAATTAAAGCAGATGGTTCATGGACTGTCACATACCAGCTGCTTTGCTACATTCCACGTTAACTTTTTCGAATCAGTGTTTCGGATTTAGGCGGGAGATGCCAGATTTTATAACATTGCTGGGTCCTTACAAATAACATGCAAGTGACAAGGAATAAACTGTTTTCTTTAGCTGGTAATAAGAATGTCAAAAGATAAACTTACAGTTTTACATCCTGAATTTCCATTCTTAGTTCTGCAAATCCGAATTACATAAGACATGGGTTCTCAAACTTGATTACACATTTCGAAATAGTACTGTTATTTCGGCTATATGTGCAATTACATCCTCCTTACTACACTCAAAATGAAATAAACATTAAATTCCATAGCGTCTTTTTGATAATTGTAATTGAAAGACTTCACATTTTCCCCACATTATGATTTAAAAAATTCAATGACAGAACAGAAACAAACTTGCAGATGTCAACATGCTTCTCCCTCACTATTTCAATCAAATGTATTTCATGTAGAATTTGCACCGATGAATCCAGTCCATAATCACGAAATGTCGTAGAAACGATAAAAATACGAAAATCTATTCATTCCAGATCAAATGGAAAAGTTGTTGCAATGCGCATTCATTCACAATATGAATCTAAATTTCAATTGTAAGTATTCCAAAACGCTATTTTCTTTCACAAGTTATGTGCAGCGCGCGACTAAGTTAAAATTTATCTGGGCGGAATTATGTGCGCATTAATAATGTTGTTGTTGTGTAATAAATCTGCGCTTGTGTATTTAGTTTGAAAAACGGCATACGTACAGTTACTTTTTTTCTTGCAGTGTATTTTGTTTATGTAATTAAGTCTTAGGTAGAATAAGAAAAATGAGCATATAATAAAAGGCTACTGCATTAGTATGGGAAAATATGAACTCGTTAAGTCGGATGGATATACTGCACACTCACAGTCGTGCAGTATTCCATCCGAAAAACTCGTTCACATTTTCCCATGCAAATGTAATAACCTATAATTACTAGCATATTAATGAAGAGAGGTGTGACCAGCTAGGTATCCATAGCATAGCAGCAGCATTATAGTACCCACATAATTATGGGTGCATTGAGGGCTTGAACAGAACACTAAAAGGTATGCTGACAAATGCGTCGAAACCAATGAGAAAGAATGTGACCTTGCATTGACATATGCACTATTTTTCTATCGGGAATTACTTCTTGAAGAGACACGTGTTTTAACCTATGAGTTCCTACATAGGTGACCGGTGCGAAGCCCTATTTAGGTATTGAAAAGTGCGACGACAGGAGAAGAAGGCACCAACGATCATATCGTTATCTTTGTTGTAGCACTAAGAACATGCATCGCAGTAGTCACCGATAATGTCCAGGAAAATCTGAGTGTGATATGTAATGTCATGTGTTTGTGTGTGTGTGTGTGTGTGTGTGTGATTTGGATTTGTAACGTAGCTTCAACAATGTTTCATCAAGCCGGAGACATGTGGCATAATGTCCCACCCATTAACATTATCCTGACCAGGCCGACCATTCCTAACACTAAGCTCTCAATGCTGAGCGCCTAGCGAGGCAGCTGCTAGTACCATCTGTATAAGTCTTTGGTATGACGCGGTCAGGGTTTCCATCCGGTGACCTTCCGCATCCGAGGCGGACGCTCTAACCATTTAGGCAATCGGAGTGATCCCAGTGAACTCCGAAAAAGAGAAAACATAATAGCAAAGCAGTGTATGATGAAAACTCTAAAGTAAGAGTTTTTACACACTAGGGGATGAGGTTCTAGTACTGTTACCTTTATACGCATATAAATGAAAGCACAATATAATTGCTCATATCGTGTCACCAGAAAAGTGAATGACGTAAACTACGATCTGCAGGTCGGTTGAAGGAGAGAGGAACTTACTTATCACAGCAAACTTCTATAATAGTGCAGTGATATATGGAGCCATAGACGGCGAAGATGCTGGGAACTGCACACTCCATTCTTCGGGCGATCGGAAAGAATCGCCGAAGGACGTAAATGGCGAAGATGCGGGGAACTGCACACTCCATTCTTGAGGCGATTGGAAAGAATCGCCCAAAGGACGTAAACCTTTGCCCACATTTAACTGCATGACAGCGTCACCAACTAAATTGTTCTTACAACCAAGATCTGAAGAAAACAATGACCTGGTGATGCATCAGTTGCGCACAACAAGCACAAAGCAGACAAATCAAACAAGGAGGCTTATAAAATGTGAACTTGAAGGAAATAAAGTATACCGTTCGGTTCATGTAGTTAGAAATGGCACCATCAAACCCGGACATTTACAATGAAAGTAATGTTAGAATTCCCACTACCTACGACTAAAATAGGTGTAAGCCGTGCTTTGGTAATGGCAGGCTACTGCCACAATTTTGTCAAGAACTTTTAAAAAATAGCAGCGCGTTTGACTGATCAATCAACATGTGTGCAAGAACATCATGTTGCATATTTAAACAAGATTCTCTTTAGAAGAGAGCAGCATTATTCTACTGTAGAAAGGGAATATATTCTCATTGTCTGGAATATTGAATCATTGGCTTACTGCGTGAAGGGAACGACCTTCTACGTATTAACAGACAACATCTGGTTTTATCAACTCAAGGGCTGCATCCAAAGGCTATTACGCTTGCCATTCGACTTTAGGATTTATTACCAGAAGTGGAAAGAAATAGAACATATATGATAACGGACCTCCAAGGATATGATCACAAGTTCACTTGGAAGGATAACATCTGATCTCCAGTGTTTGGTTCTGGGCCGTGAAGGTGTTAATACTTGTGTTCTTGTTGCTTGATTAATTCTAAATTAAGTTTTTTTTAAAAACAAAATATATATCACTGAACGATCATAGTGAACGTTTGATCAATACAGAATTTTACTGAATATGTGAATATAAGAGACATGTAATATAGTATAGAAATAAGTAACACTGTTTCTCTCAGCAGACATTCTTAAGAGTAAGTTGAAAACTACTTTTGACTAGTTTTATTTTAAGGGGGGTATTAAGATTCTTTCATGGGGATATTTAAATGGGCATGTTTCTAGAATTGATGTTGCAAGTGTGTGACACAGTATTCTTGGTTGTAGATTTAGGGAAGTTCAATTAATATTTTTATAGCTATACTGTGTTTCGCTGTGTTATTTCAGAACCCCGCAACAGAATCTGAAACTTTGGTTTGGTTTTCATTTTTTATAGTTACTTATTAAATATGTATTTTATGGTTTTATATCGTTCGCCTTATTTATACTTACCTATTAAATGTGTATGTTTTAGCCAGTTTCTATCTCACGTTTCCATACTTACCCATTAAATGTAACTCTTTTGCTTATATTTCTTTTAACGTTTTCATACACACCCATTAAATGTGTAAATTATACCTAGAATCCCTAACACTTTTCCATACATACCATTACATGTGTATGTTATACCTAGATTTACAAATGTGTATGTTATGCCTAGATTCATTAACATTTTTCACATATACCCATTAAATTTGTATGTTATACCTAGACTCCCTAACACCTTTTCATACATACCATTAAATGTGTATGTTATACCTAGATTCCCTAACAGTTTTTCATACATACCATAAAATTTGTATGCTATACTTACATTTCCAAATACGTATGTTATGCCTAGATTCCGTAACACTTGTCCATTCATAACCATTAAATGTATATGTTATACCTAGATTCCCTAACACTTTTTCATACATACCATTAACTTTGTATGCTATACCTAGATTTCCAAATATGTATGTTATGCCTAGATTCAGTAACACTTGTTCATACATACCCATTAAATTTGTATGTTATAACTAGATTCCCTAACACTTGTTCATACATACCATTAAATGTGTATGTTATACCTATATTCCCTTACAGTTTGTCCTACCTACCCATTAAATGTGTATGTTATACTCAGATTTCCAAATATGTATGTTATAATTAGATTCGCTAACAGTTTTTTCATACATACCATTAAATGTGTATGTTATACCTAGATTCCCTAACACTTTTTCATACATACCATTAAATTTGTATGTTATGCATAGATTTCCAGATATGTATTTTATGCCTAGATTCCCTAACACTTGTTCATACATACCATTAAATGTGTATATTATGCCTAGATTTCCAAATATGTATGTTATGATTAGATTCCCTAACACTTTTTCATACATACCATTAAATGTGTATGTTATACCTAGATTCCCTTACAGTTTTTCGTACTGACCTATTTAATGTATTATACTTATATTCCCTTTAATGTGTTCATATACCCCCTATTAGATGTTTACGTTGTACCTAGGTTACATTTCATTTCTTCATGCTTACGTATTAAACATGTGTTTTACTTAAATATCAATATGAAGATTTTATACTTTTTTGTTGTTGTTGTTGAGTTTAATTATAGTGGCGAGCGCACAGTTGTGCATGTGCCATTTTTTTTCTGACTGCACCGCAGCCTGCTAGTTGTTCCTGGGGAAGGGAATGGTGCCACCTCTCCCAGGTTTTTATGGGTTCAAGGGACCCTGATAGTTTAGCCTCAATCTGTGGGTCCATAAAGGTCCCTTACAGTTGAATGGTTGGCTGTCATTAGTGGGAAGGAGAGCTCGGGAACGGTCCTTGTTGCTTCACATCGCTGGTTTCTTGTTACATTTACCTGGTGTTTCTTGCGTTGTTAATTAATTTTGTTTGTATTTATATTTTTGTGTGCTTCCTACGTTATGTTATTTATAAGTTTTTAGATATTGCCTCTTTAAGTTATTTATTTATTAATGTTTTTAGAGATTGAGCATTATTCTTTATTTTGTAAGAGGCTGGAGTCCTAGCCGATTACACGGTTCGTTAAGGACATCTAGGACCGGAGTCCTAGCTGATTACTCGGTTCGTTAAGGACATCTAGGACATCCCATTTTGTGGTTTCCTTAGTTTTTGATAGGTGCTTCGTAAGTTAATTATTTATTAATATTTTTATAAAATTGAATGATATATTATGGGTTTTTATGTGGGGGCTTCTAAATTTATTTAGCTAGTTACTGGGTCTTTTGGTTTTGTGGGGATAGTAATTATATTTTGTTCTTAAGTCCTGCTGAGTCCCTATTTATACTTTCCCTATTCAATGTGTAGGTTACAGTTCACATTTTCATACTTACCCGTTCAATGTATATATTATACTTATATTCCATTTCACGTTTTCATATTTTTCATATTAAATGGTGTTATGTTATAATTAGGTTACCCTTCATTGCGTCACGCTTACCCATTAAATGTGTCTTATATATCCCTTTAATGTTTTTAGACTTTTCCTGTTAAATGTGTACATTATACCTCGGTTCACTTTCACGTCTTGACCGCTCCAGTGGACTAGTGATCAGAGCGTCCGCCTCGGATGTGGGAGGTTGTGGGTTCGAACCTCGACCGAGTCATACCTAAAACTTATTAAATGGTACTAGCAGCTTCCTCGCCTGGAGCTCAACATTGAAAGGTTAGTGTTAGGCCTGGTCGGCCTGATGTCAGGATAATGTGACTGGGTGGGACATATTGTGTTTTCTCTGTTGCAGAGGAACCACTCCAGTGGTCTTAGTAGTTAGAGCGTCTGCATCGGATGCGGGCAGTCGCGGTATAGAAACCACGTCAGAGTCATAACAAAGACTTTTAAAAGATGTGCTGTCAACTGTCTTGCTAATGAAGAGCCAAGTTTTAAGAAGTGTCGACCTGGACATGATGTTACTGAATGGGATATTATGCTACATGTCTGAAGCATGCTGCACAATTGCTAGATATCATCAATGTCACGTTTGATCAGCCCCAGTTTGTAAGTCATGTATAAAATAAGGTATTATTACAAGCCATGGTTTGATGTCTAAACATTGCCGCAGGATAGAGTTAATCTCTTGCGCAAGGTTACCGTGACCAGAGAGAAGACCCAACATCTCGAATAGGCACATGCAATGGATCGCGCGACTTCCCACCTATGTGTTACAGCTTGGTTCTAATAGTCCTAAGATCACAGGAACCCACTGGGGGCAGGGGCGTGTGCTGAATCCGTCCCCAAGTGGACAGACAGCGAGAAGGACATTGTCCGCTAAGTTTGATTGGATCGGCTCAAAGAGTCACCCAATCAGAATTGAGATAGAGGGTGTGATATCAATTTCGATCCGAATTATAACTTCTAACTAGCAAGCGTAAACTTAGTTTCGCCAAAGAAGACTGCTGAGCATTATAGGGTTACTCCGAAGAAGCCACTAGTAATTTGACGGTAAAACTTAAAGAGGAGATTCTAAGGATAGACAAAGCTTCGTAAAGGTCTGTAAGTTATTTGCTCGATATTTGCAGAATATTACAGCATTGTAATTGTTGTCATATGTAGTATGTATACGTAATTACTAGGATCGTTTAGTACGCAGAATTACTCTTGTAGTGTTCATCTACAGGCTTATTTGAGTATTTTGTAGAGAATTATGTAGATTGTTTACTTTGTCTTAGTTGTAATGTAAAGAAATGCGTCTGATTGCTGTGATATTGTTTAGTATAATGGGATTAGGAATATGTACTAATGTGACGCAATTTACTGATGCATGTATGAGGAGTAATTGATACCGTGCTTTTATTACGACATTGTTTTACCATACAAGAACGTATGAGCATTTCGATGTGACTGAATGCGTGACCCAATCAATTTAATAGCCGTGATGTGATGATATGCTTGGTGTAGTGTGAGATGAGAGGGCAAAGGAAAATATTGTATCGTCTTGTGTTTTCACAAGAAGCTTTTTGGGGGACAGAACGTCCAGTTCAGTTGAGTCCCGAGCCTTTGAGAGTGGAGACGAAAGTGAGACTTGCTGAAACAGTCGAAGTTGACGGAAGTCTAATCGAGAGAGTCGAGGGGGAGGAGGAAAAGTAGTCAAGGAGGGGAAAGTGGAGAATGAGGAGGAGTATAGATTCGTCGAGGAGGAGAAGGGATTTGGAGAAAGTCGGGAGGAAGAGTAGAAGGAATAGAAGGAATAGGAGAGAAGAATACACATATGAGTAAAATGCAAATACATGTGGAAAGTTATCTCACACTACTAATCAAATGAGGCAATAGGCTATCACAGGGTCTAGCGGAAGGAGAGTACTTGGGAATTTTAATCATTTGACTATTGAAGTGTCATCAAATTGTAATTCGTTGAATTTCACTCTTTTGTATATTCAATCATTTAACCGTCACCATTGCTGTCTGGGGCTCGGAGCTTTACATCTATCTTTCAATAATTTAAGTTCCAATCGAAATCGAGCCCTGGTGGACTTCTTTATTAATTTAAATATAATACTGGGAGCGCCCCACCCCAACTATAACACACATACCACAGTGGCGGCATAACAACCCTTCACACCACAACTATAAACTGCCACATTGTAGATATCGTAGCGAAATTACTGAAATATTACGTTAAAAATCCAAAATAACACACACACACACACACACACACACACACACTTTCACGTCTTCATAGTTACCCATTTTTTGTGTGTGTTATTCTTATATTCCCCTTTCATTTCTTTCTTAGGATTACTTTCACTTCTTCAAACTTATCCGTTAAATGCGTATGTTGTACCAAGGATTCTTTTCAATTCTTCATTATTTAAAAATCAAGATTCATGGTCTTTCTTGCCCAAAGAAGAGAAAAACCATGTTTAGGTATGACCTGCTTGGTAAAGTTTTGTACCTGAGATATAGGCCGTCTTGATGATATTCGAAAAAGAATGTTGTTGTTCAAAATTTTGATGATTTTATGATAAGCTGCTTTAAAAGCCATTGATTGCACACAAATATAAGATAGTTTGACCAGGCAATTTAAGTTTATCAACACACCTGAAATATAAAAGTCAGAGTCCAATCCTATTTCAATACTGCCGAATAGCGTGAAGTAGTGCATAATAGATCAACATAATTGCCATTCACCTGATGAATGTCGCAGGTTTTTTTTGAAAGCAAAACACAGTATCTGAACTATTCGGTACTCTTTGTGTTGTAGTAGAAAATAATTACGGTTTCTGTTAGTAACGAAACGACGCATATATATAAAAGCTATCCAATTTGCCCTGTCACTTCAATTTGGGAGTTCGCCGCAGAAACATTGGGACATTAAGAGAGAATTATTTGCAAAGATGGCAGAAGTTGATCTGATTAACAGGGACCCCAATGAATTGAACGGTCACATTAAGGTAATTTCTTCAACGTAATGAATTACGCTTTATGTTTTAAAACAATGTAGATTTACTCAAGCAGGAAACACATTTCAAGTTCTCTTTCATATTTCAACTCTTTATCCACAATAGTATAACGACCATCATATTTCCACTCAGAAATTACAAATGTGATGATATAATTCTGGCAATGAAGTGAAAAACCTTTATGAAAATCAAAAATGTTTAAGTCTGTATTTTGTTTCACTGTTATAATTTGCTAGAATGTTGGCTGGAATTAAACGGCACATTAACACATGAAAATTTGTGATAGGTGCTGAGTTAGATGCCGTCTTCAGAGAGACTTGACGACGGACGACCCAGACATAAACTGAACCTGCACCATCATGACCTTTAGTCGGACAATTGAAGCACTTTACTACCTGGGCTAATTTTTATATTTTAACATTTTGGAAGCAAAATATAATTTTAATATTTATGAAATAATTTAATTTTACTGCTTTTAAAAGAAACCGTTTGCTTTGGTACAAATTATTAAACTGGGAGTGTTCATAACATTTTTGTTACGAATTTGTTTGATCTCTTTTTTAACTAATTCATTGCAATTTAATTCTCCAGAGGATCATATGTTAATTGTTCTGTTATATCTCGTAATTTGACTTGTTTATATAATCTTCTCCCCATTTGTATGTTTTGTATTTTCTTTTTCTGTGATTTGTTTATCGATATGCACCGTTGTTGTGCCGTTGTCGGATTTATATCTCAGATTCTATCCAAAAACAAAACCAAACAACAAAACGTATTACCTGATAGTATTCCTGCAGTGGATCTGGAGCCATTGAGGCTTAATGTTGAACATAACGGTCTCGCGAGCAGAAGTGAGCGATCTCACATTTTGCCTCGACGCTGCAGCCAGATAGGTTTGCTCTTTGGAAAGTCACTGTACACCAAAACCTCGACATTGCACACAAGTGCTGTTGAATACCAACCAATCAAACATCATTGTGTGCTTTTTCCCTGTTTCTCCTAATGTCTGTACGACAGGGTACCGAAAACATAATCACTAACGGGCATTTTCCTGTCACACTGAAGTCTTCATATCTCCAATATACGATAACATTTTGTCATGTGCAGAGAATAGTCTTGCCTGCTACTTCATTCAAATTCATCGAGGCTTACTATCGTTGCAATTAAAAGAACACAACGTGATAAATTACTAATTGTATTGTCTATAATGTTAAAGAAGTCGCTGTCTTCATTCCGTAAGGATAAACTAGATTTAACTAAAAAAAAAAGACATTCTTCTTTTGCAGGTCAATTTTGAAGATGTCCTCGGAGAGCCAGAGGGCGTGCGTAGCATCGATTGCGTATGGCGTAACAGTTATGCATGTTTCAACTGCGGCAAAAATTGCATGTACAAGTTTCTGACCACCGTCTGTGGTATCTGCATTGCTCTCGGATGGGGATGTGAATTCGCTTGCACCTCTTTCGATCATATTTGGTGTCTGACACCATGGATGAGGGAATTCTCCATTGCTTGTGGCTTCATGCAGAAGTGCTTCGGAACCATCATCAACTGTTGTATATCGCCAGTATGTGAAGCTTGTGGCATGTGTCTCAGCCAGATTCATGTTCACAACAAATAAATACAAAGATTTAAACCTTATCAACCCGGTTTTCCACGAAAGCTAAATTATTATGCTATCTTGTTTTTTTTTTAGAAACACTTCTCATATCTCTTGCTGCATATGATGAAGAAAATGAAGAAAGATGTTCCATGTGTTGAACAATATGGTTAATCGTCTGCACAACGTATGATGCTGACATATTAATAGCATGAATCTAGTACTGGAAAAGTTTACTTTTCTTTAACTCAATGCAGCTATGAACAAAAAGTATCGATACTGTTAGCACTGTGATATTTACATCATTTCAATAAAAAGCGAGCTAAAAGCCATCAATAGCAAGTGTCTGTGATAATATATTTATGTACTTCGACAGTATTGAATGATACCTCATATACAATAATAAAATAGATTAATAAATGTTTTTAAGAAAATTCCAAGTCGTTCTTTATCTCTTTTTGATTTGATTTTAAGTTACAAGTGATCTATGTTGCATCTATAGCTCAAACTACAGAACGTATACTCATCAGATGAACAGGACTTCATAACATCGGTTAGATTAAGATAATTAAAAAGAGGAAATACGCCTTATCGTCGCCAGTTTTAACTGTACCGATAGGTCTATATGTAGAAATCCTACCCGTCCGTATCAAGGAACATTGTAAGTATATTTAACATGAAAATGTTGGGGAAGACATGCGAAAACTATGTCATATAACAACGCAAACTAAAATGAATGAAGTCTGAAAGTAAATAGCTCAAAACGAATGAATGATAGGGCTTCCCTTTTATATTCTAACTACATGTAGCGCCTAGTTGGTCACAAACTTATGACAAAGTAGAGTAGTGTTGATGACGGGGGTGGGGGTGGGTGGGTAGTTTTTCGTGATTATGTAGTTGATATCGTACTCAGGATTTACAATTTCTGAAATAAGAGTTAGTCTTCGTGTTATCACCTACTGTTCAGGATCTTAGGTTACGTTGAACACGGTTTTGATCCAAATGTAAGTAAAATACGCATAAAATAAAGTTTGCTAACCTCGCAGTTGGGTATATAGCATATCATTTCACCATTCAGATCGAATGTATAGCGCGATCTCTATGTCAAGCAATTTTCTCAAACTCATTTTATATCTTTCCTTCCCACCCTTATTTTCCTCTTTGTGATCACCGTATTGTTAATTGAACCTCCTCTATTCAACTTGCTTTGTAAAAGTTGAAATAAATGGTTCATTGCTTCTAAATAAGTTAGAGTGGAGTAACAAGACCTAAAAACTCCCAATTCAATACAGACATTGTAGTATAAATTAAAGCTTTCGTACTTGTGCACAGTTAAAAGTAAATTTGTACAACCCTTCTCAATTTGTACCAAATGTCCTGATGTCTACTATATGAAATTGTGCTTCTGTTTCGTCTCGTATCCGTCTTAATCCTGTTTTATTCCATCTCCTTCTCCCTTATAGACTTACGCTGTAGTTTCTGTTTTTATACATCTTTCTCATTTTCATCTTCTTTGTTATTTATGCAGTGTTGATGTCCTATTCTTATCATGTGTTTCATGCATGGAGTACGATATCAGTTCCAGATAATCCATATCATTACTATGATAGCAATGCGATCTTGATTGTATATCAGGTCGAATTATCAGTATAATAAAATCCAGATGAGGACGAAACGCGAAGTGTCCAGCCGTTGTTCGGATTTTCTGATGATTACAACAAGACGTGATCTGTTAATTAAGATCGAATTACAACGATAATGGTAATTTGTGATATATGTATTTATTTTCAGAGAAATACAATTATTGTACGTTATTGAACAACAAAAGAAATTAAATGGTGGCCTGAGTGGTTAGAGCGTCCGCCTCGGAAGCGGGAGGTCGAGGGTTCGAACCCCGGCTGAGTCATACCAAATGCTTATCAAATCGGTACTAGCAGCTGCCTAGCTTGGCGCGCAACATTAGGAGGTTAGTGTTAGGACTGGTCTGCCTGGTGTCAGGATAATGTGACTGGGTTGGATATCATGCTACATGTCTGCTGCATGATGCCCCAGTGCAAGATATCTATATAAACTGCCACATTGTAGACATCTTAGCGATATAACTGAAAGTTTGTTAAAACTACGTTAAAAATCCAAATCACACACACACACACACACACACACACACACACTCCTACACACACACACCTACATCTACACACACACACACACACACACACACACACACGCGCGCGCGCGCACACACACACACACACAGAGACACACACACACACTGTTTAACATTTCAACCGTTTCAATGCGAAATTCATCTTCAATCATCAACCGAAATGCAATTGGATTAGCTGATATACGCATGAAATTCGCTCATTTTCACTGTTTATAACGCAAATTCCTAGACGCTCGAGGGCAGCAGAACCATTTTATGTGATTTGCAGTTATTGTGCAGTTATTGTGCACTTACCAAAGATTTCATGAAGGACGATTCCACTCGCATGAATGACTAACAATTTCTATCCGACGCCAGAATGATAGCGATTGAATTGTTTTCTCTTTCTCTAACACAAATTTTAATATTGTCCAGTGTAAGAGAAGTAACAGTATGAAAAATCTCAGTCTGAAAAGAGATTTTTAGTTTGAAAATGAAATTATGGCCTGGACAGAGAGACGATAAAGGGCCTACTTTACACATCTGCTGCGCCCGGTTAAATTCTCGATAACTGCGTTTACAATTATGGAATTATACCGTTACATGTCGAATCCTTAAAGCGTAGAGTTGGTTAAAATAATCGATTTTCTGACCAATATTTTCTTTATACATCATTTAATGGAATTTTAGAAAAATGAAACCTTAATTTAGAATTGTGAAAATAACATTACGGCCGCAGGAAGCAGCGAAAAGGACACGATATCACGTTAAAATCCATATAATCACAACACTGGCATTTTGACGAATGGTCGCAAATCACCAAAATGTAACAAATTATCTCACAGGAATCGTGCACTAATATGTAATGAGGCATAAAATATATGCAAACATCTCATGCTTTTTTCTTAAGGACCGTTGCTGTTTTCTTTAAACATATCATACGCGCCTCTGATATATCAGTTAAAAACACTACACAATGGTTAGGTCATACATCTCCCTTTATATCACTTTTGGGATACCGTTGCGCAATTTATGTCCAGTTCATGGGCAATATGGGAAATTAAGAAACAAACAAACAGACAGACAAACAAAAACAAAAACAAAACCAAAAAAGCCCCGCCCTCGTTTTATTTTACTGAAACAAAAATCTGTGTAAATGCAAGCAATTTTGTCCAGGGCATTGTATACAATTACTTTTTGTTTGTGTTGTAGTAAATAACAATTATATAAATGATTATCCAGCAATTATATAAATGATTATCCTGCTACAGAATAGTTACTGTGACGAGTATAAAATCAATAATTAGACGTCTAAATCCCCCCCCCCCCCATGAACTTCAGTATAGTGATATTATGGCTAGGTTATTAAAATTATCTGTAGGGCCCTGGTATATGACAGAAGCTTCAAAGAATGGCCACAGAAATCTTGTAATCGTCTGTCATTAGTATGATGCAGAGATTCCTCTCGTTACAAATTGACGTAATGTATCGTCATTTCTGCGAAGGAGTGATTTTGGATAGATCAATCCAAGCAATGAATTATTCACATGCCTTGATGCCGAAAAATCAGTAAAAATTTGTTTACGATGCTATTCGATATTTATTGTTTGACAGTCACTCTAGTAATGATAATTCATATTATTTCTGATTAGATCACAGTCAGGCAAATTCGCAAATTATATGTAGGTTCTATTTGTTCGGAATTCTCTTTAATAATACATACACTCATTTTTCATACAAGCATTGTTTATTTCTAACTACGCAAATCACTGACTATTATAAATAGCACATCTTATATCTTAAAATCACTACCAGGCAGTCAAATACATTAGAACTAGCTGCACGTTTGTGTTGTTAATTTTACACCGTAACTTCAAATTTATGCTTAAACTCGTATTACTTGAAAATTACATTTAAAGATAGAAACGGAATCTGATCTGGAAATGACAGATCTGATGACTGACTGTATGCCTGTTCTGTCAAATTGAAAATATACCTTTCTCTCACTCTCTCAAAGTGCAACAATTATCCTTTCACTCTTATTCTCAAACACACACACACACACACACACACACACACACACACACATATATATATATATATATATATATATATATATATATATATATATATATATATATATATATATATATATATATATAAACACGCAGATCATCTAAATAATTCGTTACGACTCGATTGTATGTGGCACAAAATGCAAAATGAATTGTACGTTTGTACGTCTTCTTTTGTCTTCTTTCCCAATACTATTTAAAGTCAATGAAATTTATTTTATTTTCATTTTAACATATTTGTGTCAAACATGAATAATACACCGATTCATTATCCTATAATCTCTGTTTTTGATGAAGGAATTAAGAAAACGATACCTTTAAGCCAAACTTTGCCAGAACTAGTATATATAAATTCCTGATTTTGTAAAACTTTTAGTGAATATTTAATCATAAAATCAGTAATATGTTGCAAGGAATTAGTTAAATGTCAAAACAAGTGACATATGAGAACTTTGAAATAATGTAAAATACATGTTAATGTGTGTAGCGAAAGAAATAAAATAAGATTTGCATGGTTGTTACAGAAAGAATACCTTGAGAAAATCAGTATTCTGAACCTTGTCTCTTTTGTTTCTCATTCATGCTTGAACTTTCATTCATGTCTCACCTTTAACTAGGCCGCACAAAGTACGGGAAATTTTATGCAGCTACCAACTTGGCAGAGTTAGCATCGCTTTTAAATGTACCCCCAAACATCCCATGGACATTGATCTCCTTTGTGTTTTACAGAGAGTGGTGAATTGTATTGTTGATGTACATGATTTACTCTCCATCAAAGTCGTCTTTGTTATGTCCTCAAAGCAAACAGTCGCGAAGATCCCGAGGTTCGACCTCATCAAGGAATAGCCTTGCCGACCCCTCGAAGTTCTGGATCGATTTCGAGTTATCTGTATTATCATTAAAATCGTAACGATTTCTCCGTAATTTCCGAACATTCCTTTCTGACGGAAAAATTAACACGCTCTACCGGTAATATTGGCACATCTTCATAACAGGTTTCTCTCTTGGACAATCGTCTGCCTTTGAGATGCGAGGACTGGAGACCGATAATCTCGTCATTGAAATTTCTAGAATACATGCGTTAACACCGGTATCCTCGAGACGGTCGACACATAACGTTGCCGTCATCACTGTCGCATTATATATATGGGCTTATTTTGGACAAATGGAAAGCAGATACTTGCGGATCATGCTAAGAATGTTACTACAAGGATTTTGAATTATCTAAAACGATTTGGTTGTTGTAGTGTAGAAGATGTTTCCACATATTTCATTCTGTGATAAAACCACTTGATTGTTATGGGTCAGAAGTAAGACGATATGAATTTAGTAGAATCATTGATTTTGTTCAATACAGCGTTTGCAAACTGTACTTATATGTTCCTAAAACTAAAAATAATGCTGTTGTGTCAGTGGAGAGTGGAAAATACCCACAATTACCTCGTATTTTTTTTAACCATGTTTAAATAACAGCTGCAGTTTGTAAGAATGCCTTCAACTAGCAACCTGCACCAATTTTATTTAATTTTGAAAAGCTACGATGAAGCAAACCGTGCCAACTGGTCTACGAAAGTTATAGACGTGTGATTTCGCTTCGGTTTTGGGTATGTCTATTAAATAAAGATTTTGGGGATGTAAAATAAATTTTCTCTCTAGTTTCACAATAAATTTAGGATCCTGCTTTCCAAACTGGCAAAGAGATATTAACAATTCACATAAATGTGTGTAATATAGCATGTATGAAGCTGAATTAGAGCCTAACGAAAAATGTCATTTCGATTATCATATTTATTTAGGGTGTTACTTGCAAAATTCACAAACTGAGACAGGTAAACATACTAGGATTGTAATAAATATTAGGTATTTTGACTTATGCAGGAAACAGTAATGTTTATGTGGTAAAAGATAAGATGAATTTCATTTCGTATCTGTTTTTCCAATCTGTGACCTTTTAAAAAAGAAATTCTTTAATGACGTCATATATTCGGAAGTGGAGATGCTGTTCACACAAAATACACTGACACAGGAAAACACAGCTTGTCCAGAAAGACTGACAGAATGATATGGACAATACGGATCCAAACGATCTGAACAATCTAATCAAGATTTGTTTAAATTTGTATGTTTTTATACAGTTTTAAAGACCCACACTCTACACTTGATCTGAATACTTTTTCCTGTAATTTCATTGTTGCTGAATTAGCTAGATCATAAACATATTTGATCCTCTTTCTTTTTGTCAATTGTGCTTGTCAATCGTTTGGTCCGGAACAATTTTTAGATTTCTATTGACAGGCAAATTTCATGTTGCAGAATGTTGCGATATTTGGTAGCTCACATTCTCATTTGTATCAGAAAAGACAAGCTGCTACGAATTATTAATGATGTACGCAGTAGTACCAGCTTCTTGTAACCGAGTGTAATTCATCCTTGTTTTACATAAATTCAGTATGGATTCAGTTACCATGTAATCCTATATATTCGCGTTGAACGTAGAACATAATGTGCTAAATGGTCCTAGTCCATGTATTTACACGGCTCAGACATAAACACAGACTTACAGATAAATATAATGATTTCTTATGGGCCATTTGGCCCCACAAAAATGGTAATAACCTATTGGCTGTGTGAAAACAGCCAGTCTGTATGAGAGTAATTTTGGACCCAGTCAGCTTTGTATATTCTGGTGGGTCAGCGTTTTGATAACATGCTCCAGGTCTCGTTTGCATGTATGTTGGACTCCGTCGGCGTTTGTGGCAGACCAGAAAGGATGGCGTCTTTTTAACGATTCCTTCATTTTCTGACCTTCTAAAGTTCAATGCGAGCATTTAATAATATCTTTGATATGAAATGCACAGTTTCATTATGATGTATATTTTCGGACAGCATAATCTTACCATACATGTTTGTGTTCAACAGCGTAATCACACATTATGATATATATTATATAAACGAAATTACTACTTCATTATGTTGGTGAACGTCACAATTCCTTAACTTTATTACTGTAATCTTAACAGCACAGTTTTAAATCACATATCTTATCAACTGACAGCGTAATACCATAATTTCATGTATGTTATACAAACATCATGATTTCATAAATTCATTCATTATATTTTATGTTGTTATGTGAATATTCTTATACATCCTGTGTGTACAGCAAAACTGCACATAATTCAAAAAGCAAATTTAAAAATGGGTGGATAGGGCAGTAACTTGTGGAATAGTTTTCTATACTACATGGAATAGGTTGCTCTAAATTCCTCAAGATAAAGTGGATTTGCATTTATTATTTTCAGTTTTACTTTAGCAAAATAAAATACGTTTTTCTTTAAAACAGGTCTTCCTCACTTGACTGATCCACTCTTAATGTTGTCTTTCTACCCAATTTTCATGTCAGCCTCTTCTTATGCACACTCTCAATATGCCATGCAATTTTGTTTTTGTGTCCAGATGACCGTACCAATTTAGTTTGCGTTTATTCAGCGCAGTCAGGAGTTTTTCGTAGGAGATGCTTTGGAAATAAAACCCATACTTTTTAAAAAGGAGGATCACACTATTTCATCTTTTCTATGGACAAAATGACAAATCTGTTCTTTTCCTAAATTGTCCAGAACGCCTCCTAAATATTTACAGTTTATTCCCCATTGTCTGCATGCACTCACGACTTAAGATCGAAAGAACTACTTTTTTCGTAACATCTCCTTATCTTTTTTCAGTAAATCTGGAGAGTGCTTCTGTTCATACTACAAAACATTGACAGTTTCCACAAGGTCAGAAGGTAAATTATATTCTTTGATACAGCCGTATTAACTATATGTTATTATGTACGTTACTATCTGGAACCATCCGTTATATCGCCATACTAAATTGTTTAAATAACATGAAATGATCTATATTGTTCACTGAAACTTCAAATATATATAGTACAATGCAAATGGATTTTTATCCACGTCATATAACCTAAGTAACTACAATGCAAAATCGATACAATTAATCCCATGTGTATCAAGCAGGCTGCTGCTTTGACTTATTTTCTTCGATGAAAAGCAAATAATTTTTTTTCATCGATACTGGAACGTCCATCGACCAGAGGAAAATATCCCATTGGCCCATTATTGAGAATGGGAGAATGACTATTCAATACCATTATTGATGGCAATTTAATATTTTGTTCTTTGACCATGGAGACGGGTATAAAATAGACTTGGACCATTGCGACAGCCACACAGACAAGATACCAAAAGAAGCGGCACCATTTTTTGACTAAGACGTTGATTAACAGATACGTGAAAATGGCAGACGCACAAGTAGATTTGATTAACCGAGATCATAACGAGCTCAACAGCCACATAAAGGTATGTGTCTGTTATCTATTTATCAATATGTACAATATTATTGTTGTAAAAATATTGAATTATAAATATTTTGCACTAAAATTATGGGGTGTTTTTCTTATTGTTGTAGTAGTTTTCATAAGTTCGATAACTCACTGATACCAACTATAACCTCCCGTAACTAAACTAAGCAATATTGTTTCAGTTAACTCTTTACCCACAGATCTGAATGCTGTCAATGAAAATACGTTGTGCATATATTCTTAAAATAACCCTGTTCTAATCTGCATACTTGCACCACATAAACATCATGTGTCCTCAATTGAAATCAAATCAATCTCTTAAATACATATATCTTCTCAACAGTTGGAACTGTAAAGCATTTATATTTGTATAATTTGTTTTTTATATTAATAAAAAATTCTTTATTGCTTAACGTATTTATACAACAGAATTCAGGATTCTTAAAGTGTTAATTGACTTAAGCGTAAGACAATTTGTAAGCGTCACCTGTAAAAAGAAGCCTCAAAATGATAAAACAATTCATTATCATCTTCAAATGGATTAAGCTGCACCATGTTTGTCATTCCTTTTGCATTAGTGAATGGAGAAATAATTTTTTGTTTTACTTTTCTAAAGTAAATTAATACTCATCTGTGTGCAGTTTTATGATTGCATTTTTTCCCCGAGACTGTATCAATAAATTCTACATATTTTGCTAACATCCCAAAGTTTAACTTTATGATATATAATGACAATTATTATAATTTATGTGAGCAATAATGTTATCGCTGATATTAAAAAGGAATAATTTTTCCTACCTTTTCAACAGGTAAACTTTGAGGACTGCATCGCCGAGCCAGAAGGAGTGCGCAGTATTGATTGTGTATGGCGTAACAGCTACATGTGCTTTAACTGCGGCAAGAATCTCTGCTACAAAATACTGACCACTTTTTGTGGCATATGTATCGCTCTCTGCTGGGGATGCGACTTTGCTTGTACCGCCTTTGACCATATCTGGTTTCTGACGCCATGCATGAGAGAATTTTCCATTTGTGTTGGCTTTTGGCAGAAGTCTTTCGGCACAATCATCAATTGCTGTTGTGTGCCAATTTGTGAGGCGTGTGGGATGTGCTTCAGCAAGATTCATGTTACCAACAAATAATAAGAGTTTGACTTGTTTATTGTGTATAGAGCATGAAATTAATTACTTTTGTTCAATTTTACAAACACCCAATGAGGACCATAGTCTAAAATCTTGAGCTAATTTAGCCAATCTTTTACTATTCAATATATAGTTGTAATATCAAACATGTATATGTGCCTTTCGACCCCCAGAAAGAAAATATTTGTGTACAAGCAATTGTGACATACAAGAACATGTAAATATTCTTGACATCATTGCATTCCAGGATTTGAAAAAGAAAGAAAGGACATCAAGAAAAACAGCGATTGCCCGTCCCGTTTCACACAACTATTCTTTAACTGCTCTTCTGATTATTAATAAAGGAAATATTGGATTATTCATTCTATGATTCGTAATTTATCCATCACTCGGAATCAATCATATTTTGTCTATGACTTGCAGGGTACCTAAAAAATCAAAAACGTCACGAGTTATTTCGTAGAAAATATCTCAAACGCTGTATTATGATAAATATTCACGAGATGTTTTCAGTTGCTAAACAGCGCTAAGATTTACTCAGTTCCTGGTCATAATTTAGCGTCATTGTTATTTAATTTACAAATCATTATATCTTGCATATACCTAAAGTAGACAAAGCCACACACGATATCATATCATCGTGCATAGATAAGAGCAATTAAATGTTAAAACATGCGTATGCAACCTACATCGCGCGAGCTGCATCCGACCGTCGACCTGGTTTAATCCAGTTACATTTACATGATAGGGATGCATTTCAAAATCGCTATCCGGTCCGCACTCCAGGAGAAATTATATTTTAAACACATTTTATTGCCATATACAGCAGTTGGGCTACAAGTTCTCACAACGTAGCGACAGCCCTCTTCCAAATACATATGTAGGTACATGAAAAGGTGCAAAGACTAACATTACTTGTACATACTTATGCTTTAATAAAAAGATACAGAGCATTGATAGAACTGAATATTAAAGATTTGCTTGTAGTTGGAAATGTAACGCAATGTAAGAATTAAACTAATTTAATGAATAGAACGGGTAGAATTGGGAGGGCCGTTCATAACGCAGTATCGTGGCGAGTACAAGAGGGAGATCATGCCAATAGGTAAATTGTTTGAGACGATTATTGAAATCTTTTAGTATATAAGTCAGGTAGATTTCGAAGATGCAAGTGTTTAGGTCATTTGATAGCTCTGCTAATCAAAATAATACATTTGAACTAACAGGGATGAATAAAGGTCTCTGTCTTGTTAATGTATGTTTCATACAAATAAAATATAGTTGTAGGCAGTCTCATCATCCTCTTTGCATGTGCACAATGGGCTATCAACACAAAAATTGAAATCAAATCATTATTTAGATCACTGCGGGTGTCTCTTATCCTATTATGAGTAATTGATAATTTCCTATTACGAGAATGATCAGAAAGTGGGACAATTTGGTAAAATTGGACGTTAAAATATAAAATTACCTGTTTCATGTTTTACTGGATCAGGCAGAGTGTTCCAAACTTTTAACGTGGAAGATATATAAGAATTTCCGGCTATGTTTTGTATGCGTATGCAGTTTTGGAAAGTTATTTTTATTTCTCAAATTATATTGTGTTATGTGTCAAACTAACGGAGGTACGCAATCTTTGAGGTAGGACGGAGAACAATCCTACATAATATTGTGAATATGAGATATATAAATTCTTCTGTTTTCTGACCTAGGTTGTACCTAATAGACCTCAAAACATTTAGCATTTTAGATGCATTTTGAAATTCAGCTCTGACAAAATGCTGGGTATAAATTGTTGGAGAAAAACAACTCCAACCTTAGATGGGTTAAAACTTACTAGCCGTTGTTTGGACCATTCGTCGAGAGTTTTCAGATAAGAGTTTAGCACCTATTCGATGTCTTTGGTTTTAGATTATAAATAAGAGATGATAATGAACATAAAAGTGAGCATTGGGGATTCCAGAAAACACACGTTTGTTCGTTGATTCACAGGTATTAGCCTATACTTTTTAGGTCGACCAGAACAACAGTTGTTAGTCCACTAATTAAATAAGAATCTAATCCATGTTTTCAATTTAAAGAGCAACCATTTTTCCCTTTTAAAAGATCACAAAATATTACACACACTTCCTCGCGTTTGTCAGCGGCAGTACATATACAATGGTATATTTGTGTTATCTACAATATGGTGTTGTTTTTTTTGAGGAAAATAGAACGATATTTATAAAGGAGAGTACATCAGTTCAAATGGTTGTAAATATATTTAACAATAATTTTCTACACTATTTTCCTGACACAGCTTAATAAAGAAAACGGTCGGTAGTTTGTGATAAAAGAAAACATTTAATGTCTGAAAAAGGGTTTCACGATCCATCATCTTCGCATGAGATGATTTGGCTTTTTACATAATTGGTTTTAAAAGCATGGTGCATATTTTCTATATGAATACTGTATTCATAGTCGGGGAGGCAACCATAAAAATGCTTTAATATGCCTCCAGTGAGTTTGATCTTCAATCTCTGTAAATCAAAAGAGGGTCCAAAGGAGACATTACTTTTAACAATCTTTCGACGTAGTACATATAAGAACACCCATCAACATTTATATGAAAACAGATCAAATGGTTGAATTTTATCTCTTCCTGTTATTTAGCATCATAGATTTGAGGATATCATTTCTGATCATTACTAAAATCAAATAGATGGAATGAGGCAGCATCACCCCATGAGGGCTCTGCCATGTAGCGTAGCACCAATGCACCCTCCTGCGATTCGTAAGAGAGCACTTTGTAGAAAGAGTCACGAAGGCTCAGCATTCGGAATATAGGGTGTGATCGTGGTAATACGTTCTGAATTAGTTAGTTTTTGGCGGACAAACATAGTCTAGATGTGTGAAGAACATTCTTATAACTTAAGTCTGGAAAATAACACTTTCACTTATCAGTGAAGTAACAGCATAGTTTATTTTTAATGCTATTCCTACAAATTTTTAATAAAAAAATGAAGAAGTCGTTCAGTTTCATTTTTTTTCAACTCTTGATTAAGTTCCTGTTAGTGATGACGCATCCGCTACTCATTGTGACGTTATGAAGCTATTATGATGTAACAGCAACAACGGAATTAATGGCAGATCAGAATTGGCATTATTTACATGTGATGGAAAAATTTTGAGGACGTTTTACGGTTTGGATTTGGAAGACTGGTTGGAAGACTGGTGTGTCGAAAATTGCACCTCTCATATCTGCGGATTTAAAATCATGAAGATTATGATGTCATATCAATGCTTATCTTCCATGTATATAATGCAATAAATTCGCAGTTACTATTTGGATCGTGGACTATAAACCTAACTTTAATTGAAATTCTAAGCAATAGTGGAGTTTTAATCTTATTAACAGAGTATCTTTTATGAAACAGCTTGACCATGAAATTATGAGAAAATTCTCAAAGAAAAAAATAAAATAAAAATAAGAACATCATTTCGTCTCATTTTTGTTTTTCAGGGCAAGTTCTAAGACCTCAAGCACACTATCGGTATTGCAAGTCAATTTGCAAAATGACTTCTAAATGTGTACTCAAGGTTAAAACTTGTATAAACTTCTTTATTACTGGTGGAATATGTTTGCGAAATTAGGATATTTATGCTACAACCTATACCAATTTTACTGCTGCTTAACATAGGAGAAGTGGGTGGGTGGGAGCTTGTAATTATTTTCGATCATGTCATTGTAAATCTGATACTAGTGGTTCAGGGGTGGATGCCAAATGTTATCTAAGGGGGTTCGGTGTTAAAGAGGGGTGATCAAATCGTTACGTTTTGCCCCTAAAATAATGTGTACTATTTTCACTGGAAATAAGTTTCGAGTTTGGGGATTCAATTGAACTGTTTATTCAAATTTTGTGCTCTCAAATCGATCAGATTATACTGTCTTATGAAGTTGTGTACGTAGCCAGTGAAGGTATAATGCTGACCACTTATTTTATTATGGGACGTTCTTGCAGTAAAGATTCCTGGCTTCATATACACATGTGTTGAAATGTCACCGTATGTAAACATACGAGAGAGAGAGAGAGAGAGAGAGAGAGAGAGAGAGAGAGAGAGAGAGAGAGAAAGAGGCAGAGAGACAGAGACAGAGAGACGCTTATCGCTATTTTGTGAGTGAGATAATATTTTCTATTTCAGATTTTATTCAAATTATAGGTTATTGACGAAGCATGGTAAGAGCTGACCTATGACGCCGCTATGAAGGATGGCATAAACATAGTTCAGTCAGCGGAATATACCTACTTCAGTACTAAGATCATTGAATGTTCCAGCTGCAAATTGCCGTCATTGTATTAAAAACTGCCATTATAAAGCCGCTGTTGAAGAAACCAACGCTATTACTAACGATTTATAAAGCTAACAACCTGTTTCTGACTTCACATTTATGTCAAAGATCTTACAAAACATTATTCTGTCACAGCTTGTATCTCATCAAGTCCTCATATCGCCCTTGACACTGCACCGAAACTGTCCTTCTGAAATTAGTAAATGACCTGTCTTCTTTCAATAATTTAAAGCTCACAGTCATCTTCCTTCTTATTTTATCTGCATTATTTCACACAATAGACCATATATTAATTCATTGTCTCCAGCATGTTTTGGCATTCTTAATACACTCTTACTATGTTTCAAGTCATACATGGTCGGAAGGACACAAACTGTGTCCTTTAAAGGCACACAATCCAGCCAATTCATATATGTTTTTGGTGTTCTACATAGTTCTGTTCTTACTCAGCTATTCTTTGTTATATACACGCAGCCCCTTTCAAGTGTGATATGTCCTCATCCGGTATCTAACCAAATCTACGCGCTGATAACACGCAAATATACAAATTTAGTCTCCGAACTCGTATTCTCATTACTCAGACTAGTAAAACCAAGTCCTATGGCCAATGTTCTTGTTCCAAGGTCCAGCTACCTTTAACGAATCGCTTATTGAACTTAGACACAATGACACTGCCTGCGATCTTATGCACCGGTGCTCTAAAACTTCACCTATTAGACTGACTGCCAGAAGAGAGTTAAGACTTAACAATGTTTCATTAAAGTGAAGATTTATCAGCATGATTTAGTTTGTAATTACTATTATTGTGGGTGAAGAGAGAGATTTCTTGATTTTGACGTAACTAGGCAACCAGAATCAAACATCAACTACAATCGGTGTTGAGTGTTGAGTTAAATGACTTAATTAGGCAAACAGAATCAAGAATCAGCTAGAATTTGTGTTAAATGTTGAGCTAAATGACGACGAAATTATAAAGTCATCCCCATAAACTTTCTCCATAAACTATATTTAGAAATAACAAGTAGTTCATCTAACATTTTGTTCAGAACTATTCACAGCCGGTGGTTTGTACATAATGACACTTGAACAATGAAATTATCCGTTAATGAAAATTTATACAACAAAATTGCAGCTATAACCTTTGTGAATCAACAGAGTTTTAATTATTAAATAAACACAACAACATAAATACGTGCGTATCAAAATGTGACATAGATCCTGCATGTAAGCTGGGACTTCTACCGTCGCAACTTGTACGCCTATTACGAATATAGTATCTTCATGAATAGAATGTGCGATGTAGTTATACAAATTTATTTCACCACCATAATGGTAGTCATAATTGTAAGTAGCTAAAAATATATAACAATTTCGATCCATTGTTCTCGTGTGCTTTAAAAAGAAATGGTGGGATAACGACAAATAATGGCAGCCAATTATTGATGTGAAACTTGGAAGAACCAATGCAACTTTACTAGTCATGCAAAACTAAGCTTACATACAATTATTAATCAGTGAATGGAATCGGAAACATTTGTAATTATGATATTTAACATTATAGCCAAACTGCCCGTAATTGCTCATCTCTCGTATTCTATATACTGTAACGTGTAAGAGGACTTGCAGAAACGAATATGTACAAAAAACCTTCTCCATGTTGTTTTTACTCTGGTTTACTGAGATTGGTATAGACACCCGATAAATCTTCAGGAACCGTACTATGCGCACAAGATAAATAAAGTGTTCCCTGGATTACCTTTATTTTTTATCGATGTATCCGTGGAAAGCTATCTTCTGATGCCCAACACATAGCGTCCATTAGTAGAATGATTATCGTTCGCATATATGGACTTGTCTTTCTCTCTGTTGCTCTGAGGTCAATGCACATCAGTATCAATAATCTATTTAATTTTGGGCTTTATATATACCATGTACCACGTATCCTACGACGGCCTAATGAGTCTATTTAGAACTGCAAGATTAAATTCTTGTTGCGTATCAAAATGGGCGACGAAATATGCTGGGAAATTTGCTACGATATGATATTTATTTCTGGTACGAAATGTATTATCTTCATATCTTTTCCATAAAGGTACTTTTCGAGGACTGCATCGCTGAAATAGAAGGAGTGCGCAGCATCGATTGCTTGTGGCGGCTAAGCTATTCCTGGGGTTGCAACTTTGCCTGCGCAGCCTTTGACGCCATACATGAAGGAATTCTCCATCTGTGTTGATTTCTGGCAAATAGCTTTCGGCACCATCGTCAGTGGATGATGTGTACCAAACGGTGAGGCCTGCAGCATGTGCCTGAGCAACATTAAAGTTACCCAAAAATAATATGTAGTTATGGGTCCAAATGATAAAGTAAATATATGTGTATTATGGAAGTCACACCAAAGAGCATAAAATATTAAGAACTATGCAAGTCATTAAACTATTGGAGTTTAAGTTCTAAGTATCCATGAGTAAAGAACTAAATTAAAAAATCTGAATTGGTTTATCTATTCATATTTTTTCTGTAAATGAAGAGTGAACAAGGGATTGGAAAGGAAGTTCAGATTTTGATGAATCGGAATTACTAGAGAAAAACTGCAGTTGAAATAAGAGATTGAAAATCAGTAGAAACTAAAAAGTGCTGATGTTTCAATCGAAGCTGAGCTATGGATATATATAATCATTTTGTATACACCAGTATTAAATTAAACAATATTGTACGTTTCTGGTTAAAGGTTACCACTCTTACATGAAATACCTCTTTGGAAATTCAATCAATGAAATGATAATAAACAATTACAAAAATTTAAGTTAATTCGTTCGATGTTGTTGTTCTGTCCTTATACCATGATATTATAGCAGTTATAATCATATTTTCATATAATCATATAATCATATTTTGGCAAACATATTTATCATTAAAAACAAATAATGGTAGTATGTAAACGGCGCAAAGAATCAAAGAATTTTAGATTCCAATAAGAGGTTATCTTTTGTTAAATTACAATCCGTCTTGTCCTCCGAAAAATCAAACATCCATTCAATGCCTTGCCGATCGTGGCCCCTTTTGCCTTGAAGAAAGCCTGTCAAAGGAGTTTAAATGACATTTAGTTAGCTTGATAAATTTAAATGATTGACATCCTGCACATCATACAACCACCCCAATACTTTCGTCTGTCGCTAATATTACCTGAGTGAAATATGGGAATTCTGGATGAACTCTTGGCTTTAAGATTCTTTGTTCTTAAGACATTTTCAAACAGGGCCGATATCATATATACTCCATTTTGATTAGTAATGAGTGAGTGAGTCTCTTTGCAAATAGTTTGTTTCCATCAAAATAGACACATCTATAATACTGCAATTATTGATGTAAAAAATTATGCGGTAGGATCTATATTGATCGTTAAGATATGTATATATATATGTATCTATATATATATATATATATATATATATATATATATATATATATATATATATATATATATATGAATTGTTTTTTTCAGATATTGCAAACATGACTGCCACTATCATATCAAATTATGACTAAGTAGTAGTAGGATATATACATATATCTTTCTAAGTTCAAAATAAATTAATATTCGTTTAAAAATGCGGTGAATATAATATTTCAGGAGCTGACGGCAACAAGCATATCATTTTGAATTAGTTATATTGATCAGTATTCCTTCGTCAAGGTAGATGACTAAATACATGCCTGGCAAAGTATGTACTAATGGTGAGTATAGTTACATGGATCTGAGATTTGTGTCTAGTCTTATATATAGATACATATTTAACTAATAAACCAATTAGCGTATATTTTCCAAGAGCTCAAAATATTAACGCACAACATCAACGCAAAGTTACCAATTGCTGAGCAGCCCGACGGCGTGCTACGTATTTTTTGCGTGATGGAACTGAACTGCATGCCATTTAGTTAGAACAAGAATTTGGTGTACAAACATGCGACCACATTTTATGGCATCTGTATTGCTCTCTGCTGGTGATGTGACATTCCATGTAGGATTTATGATGTCATACGTGCGGAAGATCTAGATCGTTTATAGGCTTCTGCCAGAAAGTCATAGACGCCATTATAAACTGTTGCTGTGCACCAGTCTGCGAGGCGTGTGACATGTCACGTGCCGCAGCATGACTGAAATATACATAACATGTACACCGATGTACTGAGAATACGTATCCAGCCAAAGGTGACATCATGCAAAAATGTCAAATGGGAAGCAAGGGTTTGGCTTCATCAATTAAACTTTTGAATGTAAGGACATTTTAAATGGCCTTGCAAAACATCTAACGATTATAACGATGCTTAAACTTATAAGTTGCTATTTAGTAGTGTACATATTTGTATGATCACACATTGAATGGTGAATCAAATGCTAATCTATAGCTGTACATTAGGGAAGGTACGAAAAAGCCAACTGCAATTTTGGTATTATGGATCATATTTTGACACATCCAGTATGTGTGCATAATTTGTAAAAACCAGTGAAATAAGACAGAGCTAATAACGCTATTTAAATTATAGATGAGGCAATGAAACCAAGGAAAATCGTATTGTTCTTTGAGATGATTTTTCCTATATAAAACTAATTTTGGTCCATCTACCTTACAAACGATAATCAACACATTTAACAGCATTACACGTTTCTGTCTTTTTGTAATGTTATATTAATATACCTGGACACAACAGAAAACTCGCTACTACCTTTATGTTGAAGAATAAATGTTATACGAGCTTTGTCATGATTATCTGAGGTCTTTGACTACAACACGAAAATGAATGTCACAAAGTTAACAAAACACACTTGAGTTTTAGATTTAGAACTATGACATCACAATCAAGACACAAAACCCTCTTTGTCTTTCAATATCAAAAAATATACTCCTGCCGTTAGTTTGCTAGTACTTTGCACATGGAAAATCAGCCAATATTGTATACGTGCTATTATTGTCATCGATAAATTTGAATTTTTGTCGTAAAACCGAAAACCAACTCTCTTGTAACTAGCATTTAATAATCAACATCCTGTCATAACTCACTGCAACGTACTAAAAGTCAATTGTACACATCCGTGACCTTCAGGAATAATATGTGGGTTGAATCTATCTCACTGACTTTTCCTCTAACGATGGAACACGGCTGTATTGTTGTCCCAACCAAGTGGCACAATATAATAGTGTCTCCATTTTCTGATTTACACGGAATATTATTTTTATGACATGCGAGTTATCGCAACATATATTACAAGAACTTCAACAAAACAATACGAACAGATATCTGTAAAGCAATTGTACTAACTGAGGAAAAATCCCATTGAATACTCCTTCAATAGCCGGAGTGATAAGGCTTCAGTTTATTACTGCTTGTTTATAAATATACACACTACATATATATTACACAATAGTAAAGCTTGCTACACAATTATTTTTACACATGCACAATTATTTTTGAATATGGTACAGAAAATGAAGATATTGTCTCAAATAAGGTAACCAGAAAAGCTGGAATTAGGATTCAATCGGTTTGTTTCTTCACTGAAAAGATCTCAGGTCAATGCCTCTAATATTTATGAATTATTTAAAGAAATGAAGGGTAGTTGGGGTATTTCTTCACATTAAATGAGAAATTAGTATCACTCATTTTCATCAAATTTTTAATATTGTGACATACAAAGGAACATTTCTTTCGATCTCACGCACATTCGTTTCGAAAGCTAAAAATTTAATAATGTGTCAGTGAATATCAAGTTTTACATCAAGTACATATTCTACGTATATTCTTGCACCTTAAAATTATTTTTATGAAAACAGACGTTTTTGGTTTAATTATCAGGAATGGGATTAGGTGACTGGCACTTCTTACTAATACTCTGTGTGCTGACGTTTCAAAACATATTCATATTAATTAGCGTGTACTCCAGGGCAAGGCATCTTATTCGCATGTCATTCATTCAGGTGCAGATCTGAGGTCAAATACAAATCTATCATGCAATCGAATTTGAGAAATTGCTCCAAAGCCCAAATATGATATATTTTGTTGCATTTTTAAGAGAAAACATTAAGTCAAATACACGTAATACTAGACATTTATAGGAAACTATCAGATGTTGAAAGGCAAATTTAAATTAGGTCTAACCACCACAAATTGATCATGCCAAACGATTCTACGTTAGATGTTCTCCCACTTTATACGATTAATATAAACCGTTATCGGCACAGCCCTTCAACTGATGGTATTTAAAAATACTGTTGACACAGATTCTAAACGAATTTTGACATAACAAATTTAATGAAAAACACGCTAGCTTGAAATGGATCCGATTAAGTTATAAACTTTCATTTAATTATAATATTGTAAAATGCATCACGGCAAATACTTGTTAATGAAAAGATGATGAAATTGCAAGCTCAGATCGAAGAAGTAACCTACGTTTTTCTCAACGTACGGCGAATGTAAATGTTGATATAGCGTATTAGCTCCAGAACAATCGAAAATATATGAACAGGAACGATATAAATCTCGCTCAACCACGAGAACAATTTGGGTGAGAATGTATCTGTGTAGCTAAAGCGATCGGTATGTTTTCTTACTTTTGTACATGAGGATGTTTGATGTTTCATCACTGCATGCAAGTCATCCATGCAAGGAGCAGTAGTAAAGCTCATAATGCATCAGGAAAGAGAATAAAATGTGTCCTATCACCGAAGAACTTTAATTTCCTACATTGCACTTTGCTATTGGTTTAATTTATCATGGCCGGATATTTATCGAAGTGTAAATATTGCATAATCACTCAACAAGATAATACAATGTCTTTCGGACGTATTAATTATATTTTCCTCCTTTCTGTCATTACATCAATGGATTCCATCAACAATGAATTCTATTTCAGGTAGCAAGTAGTTTTCTTTAATTTGACTATCAAAAGAATACCTAGACATATCGACGTCACGCAAAGGGTCGTTGATCAACATCGTCGTGTATCATCGATGTAAAACGAAGTATATCAACTACCCAAGGCAAGCGAAAATGACGTAGTACGTACAAAATCACAACATAAATTTGTATTGAGAAAATAGAACTTGACTTTTTAAATAGAGCTTATTCAGAACTAAAATGAAAAAACTTAGAATGCAATATCCACTAATCTTATCTACGATTTACAAGGTAAATAAACATAATGTGTATGTACGATTTATATCCTTTCTTTCTGGCTTACTACCTATTTTGTCCTCTCTTGTTCTATTAAATGACCAGTTCGTAACAATTTATAATCAACGCCACGCTTAAGGTTCTCCATGAGTTTTGAATATGACGACGATAACATTTGTGTATTACTTAGAATCAGCTTTTTGAATACACAAAGAAAGAGTTTGGCTGCAAATTTATGTAGATTCATATATGTTTGAGTTAACATGTATGTTTATCTCTGCATGTATGTTTTCATGATTGATTTTAAATGAAGTGTCAAGTTGTCATATGATAAGTTTGCAATTGTGTTATAATAACAAATGTTACCAAGCTTTTAAGTTGTTAAAGGCGTGTCATGTGACACAGAAAACTGGACGTTTAAATTTCTTAATACCAGAAAGGAAACAAATTGTATTCACGTTGCCTTTACACTTGTAAACAATAGCAAATATAAATCTGTCAATTACTATTTCTTTATATTTGTTAGTATTCATCAATTCGTACAATTTTTCGAAAGTCTGTTCATGTTTCACAAACTTCACGAAGACAAGAGGCTTCTAAATGGCTTCAAGAATGTGTGAATGAAGTGAATATGCTTAATGCAGTAAAATGCTTAGCTTTTTGTGACATTGCTATCACATTCTCCCTGTAAAGTTGTGCTTTATTAAAGTCTCGGTTTAATGCTTTATTGAGAAGGTTTGCAGATGCATAACTCGCGAGAACCGTTCAACGTGACAGGGTAACCGCTTTGTTAAGATATACGAATTACCAAGTTTTGCCTTTATCCGTTACATGTTCTGTCAATAACTATTCACAAAAGTATCAAAGTAATCCTTTATGCTATACATCCTTTGATTATAAATTAAACAATGAGAGGCTCGTCGCGACAAAATGACAATGAATGCGGCTGTTCTTTTATTTTTATATCCATCCAGTGATTAGTGTCTCGGATTAGAGAAGAATATGCTGCAACAGAGGCACACAAATATACAACAAACAAACAAACAAAAAAAAAACAAACATACGTATTGACCTCGTATCTGAACTGTACAACAATGTAAGCAATATAAGCATAGGTGGTTCTATTCGTGTCCACCGGTGGATATATTGGTGTGTGTGTGTCTGTGTGTGTGTGTGTGTGTGTGTGTAGAGAGAGAGAGAGAGAGATTGCTTATTACGGTCCCTGGGAATAAGTCGAAGGCAAATAAGTATAATGATCAGTTATACTGATCTTTTCTAAATATACTGGAGAAATCCTAAATCTATGTTATACTTATGTTCCCTTTCATTTCTTCATGCTTACATAATAAGTGTTGAGGTTACCTTTGCTATAATCATTTATCTTTTTATAAAGGATATAACCTACACAAGGACGTGGAGAGCGATCACGGGTCCTGGCAAAAATAAAAAAAACAGAACAAAAAAAAAAAACAAAAAAAAAAAAAAACACCCGGACCTCTCCGATTTCATGTTCAAAAAAAAGTTCTTTTACAAAGTGAACAAGTGTTATTTAGTGCGGCCCTTTATGGGCCAGGTCCCATGAGAGATATCCCTTTCTTATCGGCCCTGAACCCACATACAATTCAAGTATACCTATTATTACGGACTTCTGTTTAGCTGCATGAATCAGGCGTTCATGAAAATATCATATGATCAGAATTATTAGGAAACTGTAACAAACTCATAAGTTACACAACATCGACTCTCGTCTAGCAAATAAGTCGATGTAAAATGATAAGTTACATAACATCGACTCTCGTTTAGCAAATAATTCGATGTAAAACGATAAATTACATAACATCGACTCTCGTCTAGCAAATAATTATATGTAAAACGATAAATTACATAACATCGACTCTCGTCTAGCAAATAATTATATGTAAAATGATAAGTTACATAACATCGACTCTCGTCTAGCAAATAATTCAATGTAAAAACGACAGGCAGACTTGTTATGTACATAATTAGGGAACATCTTAATATTTCTGAGTTCTTCAAAAGGTTTTAGAATATTGCTGTATCTCAGGACACTGTGGACATGGTAATAAGAAATGTAATGCATCATCAATAACCGAAATATTTATTTATTTCGAGAACTATAATGGCAAAACCTCCCTCCCTGGAAATTTGTATACCCACCTTAGGGTGGAGAATTAACGATGTAAAGATCTAAATCGCTTGAAATCATATTTAAGCACTTGATCAAAGAAAGGTTCTATTGCACGTCTTCACACTTTAAGTGTTAAATATATGATAGACTTCTATTTCCCTCAATCTGCATACTTAAGAAAGAAACGTACGTTATATCCCATTTCTCTTTCGGTTCTTGATGCATACATACTAAAAGTGCATGCTATACTTAAGTTTTCTTTCACTTCATGAATGCAAAATCAAGATATATGGGCTATAGTGTGAAATACATAGATACAATTTGGTTTGGGTCAAATCTATTCGGTGCAGATTAGAAAAAGAATATATTTGGGACAGAAAAGTCTTAGACATTGTTCGAGGAATGAATTCAGTTTGGTAGATGTCGAATATTGGTATAACACGCGGTTTCAAAATCCAGTTTTGGTTCATTGATATAACGAAACAATGTCATTCACTTTTGATTTGCTTCTACACGGCTGCAATACAAAGTCAAATACTTTCAATAGCCGACGAACAGAGTGCGGTGTTATATACAATCTTGGTATAATTACCATTCATCTATTGAATTGAAAGGGTTTTTTTTTCACGCAAGTATCTAGACTACGGGGTAGTCTTTGTGTTCTGGTAGAAGGTTAGCATAATTGCTGTTGCTGTTGGTAACAAAAAGACGCAGATATATAAAACCCCACAACACACGCCATTTCTTTTCAGTTTGAGATTTCACAGCAGAAACTTGTGGACTTTTAAGAGAAATCATTTCAAAGATGGCAGATCTGGATATGAATAACAGGGATCCGAATGAATTGAACGGGCACATTAAGGTAAATGTTTTCAAGACTATCGTTGATATTTACTTTTTTGAAAACACAAATGTACTAAAAATGATATACAGTTCATATTTCTAGTTGATTAAGTAATTTCCATTAATTAGTTTTGATACACATTTCCATACAAATATGTGTCCTCTGCTCTAAAACAAGAGAAAAGAATGCGGGAAAAATTTCAAGAGTGTTGTCACTGTATCTTCTATCACTTTTATGTCTGGTTAGCAGGTATAGCATGACATGAAAGGCTAAGGAATCTAAGTTAAGTGACTTGTCCAGGTTTCAGACCCCCATCATTCTGGTGACGATATCAGCATCATAGCAATATAACCAAGGCAGCTCTTTATAAATTTTCATTTTCAAAGCAAACTTAAAATTAAATGTTGCTTACGGCATTCACAATTTTAGAGCTTTAATAAAGACTTCTTTCGGTATTTTACGCTTGCTTTTAATTCACAGTAAAAACTGGCGCTATTTATAAATTGAAAACTATCAGGAAGTTTCTCATAATTATTACGGCTCGATACTCCGGTTGACGTGTGATTATTATTCTCTTGCCTTTCGTAGGTGGTTCCTTTTCTGTGGTATGTTTGATATGCACCAGTTTTGTAACTTTGTCAGCTTTATATTTTGTATTCTATGGACAAAGTTGCGTGTTACCAGTTGTTGATCTTTTACTGAATCTAGATCCACGGTTGCTCAATGTTGAGTCCTAGCGACCTTGTGACTCGATGGACGCAGTTTCGAATTTAGTTTAGACCATTTTGTGGCAACCGTCATGGTGTTTCTCTATTAAGGACACCTTAGACCAAATGCCTTGACACTCTCTCTATAACCTTTAAATTAAGCAATGGAACCTTATGCGAATACATGCCTGTAAACCTCCATTCGCATCGTCAGCACCACCGTTTCCATATGAAGACGGTCATCACGAGAGTAGTCAAACTCCATTTTCTTGCCACGTTAAAGTCTTTAAAACTTCATCTTACAATATCTTTGACTTCACAATGTGATCCTAATATCACTTAGCCTTCATATTTGATCCTTTCCCTTCATATACCATCATTCTTCAGAGATGTATGTTTGAGAACTAGACACCACCTACACAATGCCTTTATTTTCTGGTTTTCTTTCTTGCAAGGTAAGTGGGTTTGTGCATCAATGTCAGTTAATCCTCTCATTGTGTGTTTTGGATTTTATTAGCTGCAATTTTCTTCCGCTTCCTGGACACATACTGTCGAGTGCAATATGCAACAAGGATTGAACGAACACATATTCACAAAAAACACACACGAATAAAGAATGATATTTACTATGCATGACAACCATGATTTTATTGATGTATCTAAAACACACTTTCTATTTCTTTTTGCAGGTCAATTTTGAAGATGTCCTCGGTGAACCAGAGGGAGTCCGTAGCATTGACTGTGTATGGCGTAACAGTTATGCATGTTTCAACTGCGGCAAAAATTGCATGTACAAGTTTCTGACAACCATCTGTGGTATCTGCATTGCTCTCGGATGGGGATGTGAGTTCGCTTGCACCTCTTTCCAACACATTTGGTGTCTGACACCATGCATGAGGGAATTCTCCATTGCTTGCGGCTTCATGCAGAAGTGCTTCGGAACCATCATCAACTGTTGTATCGTGCCAGTATGCGAAGCTTGTGGCATGTGTTTTAGCCAGATTCATGTTCACAACAAATAAATGCAAAGATTTAAACTTTTAGACCGCATGTTTCCACGAAAACCAAATATTTGTATTATTCTGTGGTTTGAACAATTACTCTTACTTTTCTCGTCACACCAGAAGAAAAAGGAACAAAACAAACATATAGATATTTTTATTTTTTTAAATATTATTTTTTCTGGTCTCTTCAAGAAATATTTGGATATTAATATTAATTTTAAGCATTAACTACAGGAATTGTGTACATCATTCTCAATTCGCTACAGCTATATCAAAAAATAAAACGGTGATATTTCGATAAATCACTATAATGTCGAATTGATCTGTGAGCTAGTGATAGATGAATATCATGTATCTGTGATAATATATATATATATATATATATATATATATATATATATATATATATATATATATATATATATATATATATATATATATAATTTAATGATATTATTGCAATAACAGATTAATAAATGTTTTTCTAAGAAAGGTTACGCCCTTGAATTTCTCTGTTGTATGCTATATATATAATCTAGATCTGATGGAATTCTAAGTAACATTTGATTGGAAGTATATACATTCATCAAACACAAGTGGCGACTGAACACATATATATGATATCGTAACACTGTTTATATTTTGGTAAATTAGTCTGAATAAAACTATTCTCTATAGCCATTGAATAATACTATGCCGATACGACATATTGAAACGACCAACGTCCTATTTTCGACTGACAGTTTAAGTCTGTTGTAATAGAGAAAGGTATTGGTGTAGCACATTACAACTTACATTGCCTACATTAAAGACGAATAGACTGTTTCTCTGTCATTGAATCTAAAACTAAGAGCGTTTCATTTCAACGAAGGACCTCGTCATCAAACGCACAAATGACTATTTGACGGATAAATAAAGATATTTGAGAGTCGCATTGATAAGTTGTCGTCAAATTCGTTGAACCATGGATTTACTACTCTGTAGTGGAGGCTTGTAGGGTTATTAACCCTTCACCTTATATTAAATTAAATCTTTTATCGAGTACGTTGGGATCATGACGTCATGGCTAAGTCTATTTTATATACACTATTGCTATTACAATATTGTTTTTCCTTGTCTTGGAAGCAATGGTCATGACCACATAACCGTGTTCAACGTAAAATGCATGATAGAACCAATGTCTACATGATATGTATATAAACACTGTTTAATCATGATTGATGTACAAGTTTTTTTTAGGAAAAATGGAATCGCCTCCACTTGGCAAAAAATTACCTCAACCATCTCAGCAGAGGAAGTCACGATCATTATACAATCAAGTTATTTCAATTTACTAGAGAAAAAATCGCGTATTTAGAAGCATCTATATAAGATTCCTACGCAGATTCCAAAACTGAATGACAAGCAATATCCTTTATTCAAATGCAGTCTGATTCCGGAAAAGTTATCATTAGATATTGTCAAAAAATATTTTCATCTTTTGCCTTATGCTTTTTGAAACCATTAGTAAAGGTAAAGGTATGTATGTATGTATGTATGTATGTATGTATGTATGTATGTATGTATGTATGTATGTAGTATGTATGTATGTATTTATGTGTATGTGTGTGTATGCATTACGTCTGTCTGTCTGTCTGTATGTATGTGTGTATGTATGTATGTATGTATGTATGTGTGTGTGTGTATGCATTACGTATGTCTGTCTGTCTGTATGCATGCCTGCATTCATGTATGTATGTATGGATGGATGGATGGATGGATGGATGGACGGAAGGACGCGAAAAGATGTTAAGTATGCGAATCGATGCGTTTTGCCGTTATCCATTTATTCTTATGTCGATATCTATTCAAAAATGTACCACAGTAATCCTTTATGTTTCATGCCCTTTGGTTAAAACTCTTTAACTCACCGAGAATTAAATCAGAAAATTAAGAAGCTCTTATCGATCAAATGACAATCCATACAGCTGTATTATCGTAAGTCTTTTCTTTCAGTTAATTGGTATCTCGGTATTGAACGAATGTGCTGCACAAAACGATCTATCAAGAAACACACACACACACACACACATACATACATATATATATATATATATATATATATATATATATATATATATATATATATATATATATATATATATATATATATATATATATATATATATATATATATATATATTGATACCGGAGCATATTCAAACGGTTTCCCAACGTTTCGAGCTAAACCAACACTGTCAGGGGGAAAAACAACTTATATATACACCAACCAAACACTTAGCACAAAATCTTCGAACAATCGGGACGCCTACCTGCTGCAATCTCGTTACGATTTACGAGAATATACAACAAAATATATAACAATACAAAGTTGTGCAAAAATAATGGACTGTGCGGGTTCTCGTGTCCATCACATAGTATTACAATTGTCCGAGTTGTATTACCTATTAAATTACACGCTAATTTTAAAGAGTAAAAATTGTGTGGCTCGCTTCTGTGATGAATATACACAATTATGAAAACATGTTGCTGTGTAAGCTCGTAAATGTCTTTTATAATAATAATAATAATAATAATAATATCGAATCAGAAGATATAATATGAACACATAACAGAACATTGGTATTTACAATAGTTTCCATTTAAAACAAATACTTAGCTGTAGTAAAGAAAACCAGTTCGGGAATCGTGTATTTATGCTGAATGGAGATAAAAGTGGGCGAGCGACATTAAAAACGCATATCGTCCATGATAGGTTTTATTGTGATACCCTCCATTTCTGTCCCTTAGCACGATCTCTCGTAAATTAATAAATGCAAATCCACGAAGTTTCATAATCATTTAGCATATGTAGTGTCAACACACAAGAACGTTTCTGTGCCCGAGCCAGGCTCTATGGTCTCTATGAATGGGTGAAAATCACATGTGACATTAGTCAATTTTAATGACCTTTTCGATAGATGTAAGAACAAATACTGATATGCTGTAGACACAATTGTACCAATTTATGTCAACAGCTGGGTCAAGATAAAACATATCTGATTGATTAATTGCATATCAGACTTAAATTGTGGCCTATATGGATAACTGGTTTCTAGATTTAAATATGGGTCCATGTTTAGTTGTTTTGTAATACTGGCTAGAATTCTACAAGGTGAAAGTTATATCTGGTTTAAGTTTGATCAATCCATGGCATTACGCAATTATTTAGACAAAGAACAAAGATCAAAACAATCTCGTTAAAATATGCAAATGTATCATGAAGTCTCTATTTCAAACCTTACAACGGCATGTAATCTGTACGGAACAGAAAAGGTTGTCATAATCAACGATTTTCTACAGATGGATAGAAGAAAAGTGTCGCGTCCTCAGTGAATGTCTAAGGATTTCATGAGGCAGAAAGAACAACAAAGCTCTATATTGACAAATGAATGTTGAAAAAACGTGAAAAGTTTCTTTGAAGCCGTTTAGTTTTCGAAAAGATTCTTAAAAAATTTCAAAGTCGATTTAGCAAAATCCAATTTTAGATGATCTTGGAATATATTTTACTATGGTTCTATTTGCTCGTAAATTAAAAATGAGTAGTTCGAAGCTACTTAATAAGCGCGCTAGGCTAGTGAAAGCTATTGACGATCTAACTTATTTCCATCTGATTAAAGCTGTTGAATTTATAATAGAGTGACAGAGGGAATGTAAGATCTCCAGTCCGTAATGTTAGTGAATGTTCAGAAGTCTTTATTTCATAACACTACAGATATATTTTAGCTTGTTATCAGATTGTTTATAAGCCTTGAGAAAATTGGAGAACCTTGAGTAATTTTGGATTGGTAAGCCTATAAATTAACAGCATCCGAGCTCAAAGGAGGCTCCGTAACTTCAAAACCTTGCTAATGCTGCTGTCGGCAGATGATAAATCTGACACGAAAAAAAACCCCTAAATTTAATTCTTAAATAATCTATAACTCCTTAACTTACTAATTCAATTTCCAGTTTAATATATTTGTCTATTCACCTCAGGGTTTTTATCCGCAAACATGCTTACCTGTTAAATGTGTGTGTGATACTTGAATTTCCTTTCACTTCTTCAACTTTACCTATTGATTCTTCAGGATCCATTTAAGTCAATCATTCATACCTATTAAATGACCAGGTTCACTTTGATTTGATCGCGAATATCTTTTAAATGTATGCCCATTTATGAAATATTTTATTTCGTTGCAAGAATGAGCTGTACACCGAAAGTATCATACTATCAGACGACTATGAAATGTACTGTAACAAAATCATATGTTACATACAATCGGCTCTTGTTTAATAAAATACTATGTAAAAATTCATATATCTTAGTAACGTCTTTAATATTGGGAAGTCTAAAGTTTTCAAACGCATCTGAGTTGTTGAGAAAGGTTTTGCGAGATTCCGTATATTCAGGACACAGTGGACAAGGTAATAATAAATATAATGCGTCATTAATACTAGGAATAATTCATTTTCGTGAATCATTATTGGTAATACCTCTCTTCTCTTCCGATTCATTGAGACCTACCTGATATTTCATATTTAAAATTCTAAATCCATTTTAAACATACTTAAGATCCTACTAATTTAAAGGTTCTCCTGTAATTCTTCTATCTTAAGTATTAAGTATATAGGATATACCTCGATTCCGTTTCACTTTATACTTACCTATTAATTATGTATTTACGTACACATACACTTCTTCTTACTTAATACTTAAGTCGACTTTCACTTTTTCATGAATACACAATTAAGATTTAGGGCCTGTCTTGAGCAAAACACAAAACCAACGTTACTTCTGATCTGCTCGGACCAGAATAGAAAAAAGGCTTATACCTTGAAACTATTCATTCGCTGAAATAATTAGTTTTGATAAATGTCAAATATATTTTCAACAAGCCTTTTTAAAATCCATGTTTGGTACATTAATATAAGGGCATAATGTCTGTCACTTTGATTTGCTTCTACACAGCTGCAACACAATGTCAAACCCACTTTTTAAATAGCTGACGAATAGCGTGAGGTATTGTATTCAACTTCAAAATAATTACCTTTCCTATTTTGATTTGAAAGGGGTTTTTTTGTCCGAAATCCGTGCAATTATCCAGACAACACGGTAATGTTTGTGTTGGGTACATAATTGCTGTTTCTATTGGTAACAAAATGACGCAGATATATAAAACTCCAGGCCATTAACGATATTTCTTTAGTCTCAGGCTTTGCCGCAGAAACTTGTGGAACTTGAGAGATATATTTACAAAGATGGCAGATCTGGATATGAATAACAGAGATCCAAATGAACTGAACGGTCACATTAAGGTAATTATGTTTAATTCTACTAATTACATTTTTAAAATATGAATTTAAAAAAATCCAAAATGTTATCTATTAAAATTCATATTTCAAGTTGTTTGATGTCGATTCTTACGATGTCAACGAAATAAGGACTCTCATCTAGGCCTAGATATTCCATGCAAACGTGCTTGTACTGTTCTAAAACATAGGGAAAACATTGTTAGCGGAATTTAATCTTGAAATCTGTATTGTCCTTCATTGTTATATCTGATTGTTTGATATTTGATAGCACAGCATTACATGGCTGGCTAAGAAATTGGAGTTAAGTGAATTTCCAGCGAGTTACGACCACTGCTGAATAAGCCTGGGCTTGGAAGCATTCAAACTGGTACCATACTAGTCGAGAGTCAGACATTCAAACCACAAAGCTTTGGAGGACTTATTTGAATTTACATTTTGAAAGCAAGCTGAAATTTTAATGTTGCTTAAATTATTAAAGCTGTTTCAAAAGAATTCTTTCAGCTTATTACGAATTTTTTTTTTCTCAGAAAGAATTTGGGGCGTTCATAAACTGTAGGGAAAAAAATCTGCAGTTTTCACACAATTATTATTTTTCAACGCCATAAAGACACTTAGGACCAATAACCTGTTACCTCTCATAAGTGGTACTCTTTCTGTGGTATGTTTGCTGATATGTACTACTTTTATAATTTTTCCCGCTTCATATTTTCTTACCTAAAGACAAAGTTATTTGTCATCAGTTCCCGATCCTACACTGGTTCGAGTTTCGTTTTGTAAGTCCATTCCAAACGTATGCGTGCGTCTCTTTTAATGACCCTTTGCTCTAATGGCCTCGAAATGCTGCACCCATTTAATCAATCAACCCACCTTCCTTGGGTGCATGCACCAATCCCACATCATTTCCGTATGACAGAGGGACATCAACAAATGCATGTACAGTAATTTTCCTGCCAGATTGAATTGTTCAAAACTGGATTCACTCTAACATAATTTGATGAACGAATCTTTATGACCACTTTAACTTGAATTTCACGATTTGCTGTATATACCCATTTTATTCTGAAAGTTATTGTTGAGAACCAAACAATAAAGACACAAATAGTGTTTATTAATTGCAGCGTCTCTGGACAGATAACTGTAATGTGCACCTCAAAAGTATTTTATATTGCCTTTATTTTCGGTTATGGATTGTGTTGCTTGTTATGTTGTTCTGCTTTCTCGAGACCTACTATGGATTGTAATCTGCAACAAGAATTGAGTGAATAAATATAAAAAAAAACTTTAAAAAAAATTGAATGATTGTGATGTCATTTATAGACAGTCCGTTAGTGTAATGATGTATATATAAAATTAACTAAATACAAACGTTTCCTATTTGTTTTTGCAGGTAAATTTTGAAGATGTTCTCGGTGAGCCAGAGGGCGTGCGTAGCATTGACTGCGTATGGCGTAACAGTTATGCATGTTTCAACTGCGGTAAAAATTGCATGTACAAGTTTCTGACAACCATCTGTGGTATCTGCATTGCTCTCGGATGGGGATGTGAATTCGCTTGCACCTCTTTCCAACACATTTGGTGTCTGACACCATGCATGAGGGAATTTTCCATTGCTTGCGGTTTCCTCCAGAAGTGCTTCGGAACCATCATTAACTGTTGTATATCGCCAGTATGCGAAGCTTGTGGCATGTGTCTCAGCAAGATACATGTTCACAACAAATAAAAAAGCATGTATGTTTTTCGACCAATTCTTCCACAACAACCAAATTGCTATACTCTCTTGTTGTTTGAGAAATTACAATTATTTTTACAAAGGAAAGGCCAACACGAATACATTGCAATTTGTACTGAATGATATGATCCAAAGTCTCTGCAACATTATATATACATCTTCTGAATTATGTTCAACATCAAGTACTTTGATTGGCTATGGTCTTGAATTCAGCTCTGAGGCTAAAGTATTGACATTACTGTGATATTTCCATCCTTCTGATATGAGATGGAACTGTGCTCTAGTGATTGAATAATATAAGTTATCTTTCATATATATATATATATATATATATATATATATATATATATATATATATATATATATATATATATATATATATATATATATATATATAAATAAATATATGTATGTATATATATGGCAAAATGTATATTTAATACAAGTCGTTAATAAATGTTTTTTTAAGAAAAGTTCTGTCCTTTATGTTTTCTGTTCCTTTTCATATAGAAGCTAATGATGTTGCTATTTAAGTAAAAAGAATATGACATACCCATGCTTCAATAACAAAATATGAACCCACGATATGAAAAGGATATTATATCACTTGATATACCTTGGTAAATTAATCCGTAGATTTATTCTTTATTGGTGGTAGTAGTTGCTCTACCAAAATGTCTGGTTACATATTAGTACAGCTAAGTTTCAATAACAGTATTAGTATGTTTGCGTACCTGAATGCAGGACAAAAGTATGGGAAAAGTGTGAAGTACAAGTACACTTTATACCTTACTTACATCTATAGTATAAACACAGATGCTGGTCAGCGTTGTAAGTGGATCTAAAAAATAGGATCCTTATTAAACAGCTAGAGATGGCATACGAAAAAGCACATAAACCTACCTAATGGATTAATAACAATTACTAACATGCCTAGATTAGTTGTCTTAAAATTCATTGGAACATACATTTGTTAATTTTCAGCACCTGCGTGTCGAGTCATGACACATTCAACATGGTTTATATTAATTAGATATGCTATTGAGCATTCTGTATCCTGACGTAATATTGATATAAATTGTATTTGCGTTTGTTACTACTAAAGAGGTTGCCTTCTACAAGAACACACACCAGTGCTCATCACCACACAGAAATATATACTCTAGCATGCATGTTAAAATCGATGACACAAAATGTACGCCACTTTTAATATTGGGTTTCCTTTCCAATATGACCATACAATGATATGAATATATGCGTTACAAACGTATGATTGAAGTATCAGGTTTAAGGAAAATGAAAATTGCTTTCCGCATGACAATGATGACGAAATTATGATTATTTATTCATCATTCAGTAAAGAAGTAATTAACTCAAACGTAGCTTCTACATATTTGTTTTCATCTATGTTCGGAACAAAACAGATGATATAGTTTTGTTCTTAGTAACGGTATCCCGGCGGATCACTGGTTAACGTGCCTGATACAAAATATGTGTGCTAAGTGTTTGAATCCTGGATGGACCAGACCAGGCTTTTGTGCAAGGCACTTTATTCGCTTGGCCTTAACCCATAATAGTCATGCCAATCTCAGGTCAAATGCCTATAAATATAATATTATGTAGTGGTACATAGTCTGACTGTAATTTCTTTTGCATTTCCAAGATAAGTAAAGTGCAAAAAATGAATGTAATTACAGACACTCAAATCAGCGGATCAGACGCTGATTTACATTCTTTCTGGGTAACTCAGTCTGGCTATGCCAGGAGATTTTATGTTAGATATTCACCGATGTTATAAAGTTTAGCAAACATTATTTAAGTAATGAATTTTGACATACAGTTTGATGGCCAAACACGTTAGATTTGAATGAGTCGGATAAAAGATAAAGATTCAGTTTATTATACATATGTAATACGGATCACGGCACAAACTGCGTATTAAGAAGATGAAGAACATATACTCGCTCGGAGCGAAGAAGTAACCTACATTTATCTTAGTGTACGGCAAATGTGAATGTTCATTCATTCATATGATCTATATCAAGCGTGCACAGCCTTGCGCAAATTTAACTGAGCAATTACTTTTATATTGCAAATCATTTTTATATTTATACCATACCAGTAAGGAGAATGTACATGATATATTATTATTCGTCAACATGCTTTTCAAATACAGATGACATTAATTCATCTTTGGTCAGCAAATCTGTTTCTATATTCATAATTAAAGGTCGACGCTAATATAGTTTTATTTACTCAAGGAAACACGTGCTAGTTTTGTTTCTTTATCATCGACTGCACTTGCAGCATCTACGCGAGGAGCGATGTTTAAATTCAACATAATTCGGAACAAACGTAGTTTAAGTCTTTTGTATTGGAACTAAAATTATCCTACGGTACACGTTAGAAATGTGTAATCAATAAACAAAAGATAACGTTATATGACATCTGCAAAGATATTTCATGGTCCATCTAATGTTCTATATCAGAACTGATTAAAGTACCATTAAATTCCATTTATATTTGGGTGAAAGTTTTAGCTTCATGGGATTGGATATTAGAGGTATTTTATTTTCACTTTGTTTCTAAGATAATGTGAGCAACGCCATCCTTAATATAGCCAACATGTCGATTAATTGTGCTGCATGCACAATAATAAGGATACTCTGGAATTCGTTGGCGATGAAATAAATTGAAATATTCATATTTTATTATTTGGTTTTAAATCGCTAGGACATTCAGAGCATCTAGTTTTCGTCATACAGAATACGTTTGCTTTTCTGTTTACCCTCAAAGATTCCGTTAGTGAACCGATGGATCAGTATTTAAAGTTTTATAATCACCACGATATTGAGCTAAGAATATACTTATGAAGAACATTACATGCTGATACAAAACAATATCAAAAACAAATTTGCAAACCACGTTCTCGTCTATATTTTTTCTTTTTCTTTTATGAACCAGAGATGAGACATTCCGTAGCTAGCCGCTGTTGTAGAAATGCATATCATTTCAATTCTATGGCACCGTGAAAACGCAATCTCAGTTATGAACAAAAAAGCTATACCGTTTGGCAGTTTCATCAATTCCTAGAGGCAAATATTGGGCATTATGTTTTCATGCTTATTATGCTAAATATTTGCCTTACCTGTAATTTCTTATTCATTGATAACTGTCTTAACGTTCAATATCTGTTTAATGCATTTTAAAGCGCTTATTAATCGTAAACAGTTGTGGAAAACAAGAATAATCAAACAATGAAATTTAAATGTTTGATTTTTTTTTCTTTCTTATGTTTTGTCTCTTGTTATTGCGGGGATACGTTCTACGGCATACAAAAAATGTATATGTTATACTTCGATTCACTTTCACGTCTTGATACGTACGTATTAAATGTGTACTCTTCGATTCCCTTTCACTTCATGACAATTACGTATTACATGTTTTTTATACTTAAATATGTATTATATACCTCAATTCCTCTTCAATTTTTGATATTTGCTTATTAGATTATTATTCTATACTTCCATTCCCCTTTTGTTCTTGATATTTACGATTTAAATACGTATTTCTATCCTTTTGTTCTCTTTCGCTTCTTTGTGACATCGAAATCAAGAAATATGGCCTGTCGGGTGTAAAACCACAGATGCAATCAAGTTTAGGCATGATATACTCACTGCGGAATCAAAATGACTATAAATAGGACTGATTCCCCCTAGATACAGCTCGAGGAGTCTGTTAATAGTAAATGTCGACTGTTGGTACAACAAATCGTGTGACAATCAATTTTTAGTACATTAATACCAGGAATAATGTCGGTCACTTTGAGTTGTTTCCGCACAGCTTTAATATAAAGACAACCAGCCTTTTCTATAGCGGACGAATAGCGTGAGATGTATAATTACCTATCAACGTTTGAATTGAAAGTGGTATTTTTCGATGTCCACGCAACTATCTTGACAACTCCTTATTATTTGTGTTGTGACAGAAGACTAAAATAATTACTGTGTCTATTGGTAACAAGCGGACGGAGATAAATAAATACCAAAGTATTAGCCATTTCTCTTCAGTTTAAGTTGAGACTTCGCAACCGACACTGGTGTTGTTCAAAGAGAAATAATTGCAAAGATGGCAGACTTGGATATGGATAACAGAGATCCGAATGAATTGAACGGTCACATTAAGGTACAGTTTCAAAATAAGCAATTAATTTTATTTTTAAAATAAAAATTTAGTAAATGATCGCGGAGAAATATCATCAAAGTTTATTTCCCAATTTGTTTGATTGGTTTTAATCCCATTATTTTCATCCAAGATAGGTCTATTGTGTACACTGACATTTATCCTTCTAATGGAACAATTAAGTGCCTTTCCAGAGAGTTACAACGACTGTTGACTAAGTTTGGTCTGGGCAGCTTTCAAACTCGGACTAATATGGCCGCATGGTCCGACATGCGAACCATGAAGGCACGGATGCTCTCTCTAAATTTACATTTTGAAGGAATATGAAATGTTTCATGTTGCTTAAATTATTTTAATTAACCAGATTGTTGAAAAATATTTGTTTAGTTTGGCGCGCGCTGTTCAATTTAGAGGACATGTTGGTCGTACTTATAAGCTGAACGAGAAAGAGAAAATATCGTCTTCAATTTAGCACAATTATTACTGCTCTACTCCCCATGAAGAGCTAGGACGATAGTTCTTTTACCACTCCTTCATGGTATATTTTGTGTGATATGCTTGCTGATATGCACCATTTTCATAACTTTGTCTCTATATTTATTGTATCCTAAAGAGAAAGTTACATGTCATAAGTTTGTGATCCTGCATCGGATCTGGAACCGCGTTGGCTTAATCTTGTCATAATACCCTAGCTATTTTAATGAGATAGTTTTGAATTTCGATTATTCCAGTCCGTTCCAAGCATCATAGTGTGACACTTTTTGCCTGAACACGCGACAGCTATTGAATCAATCAATCAACCTTTCGTGGGTGTATGTCCATAAACTATCATCCCCACTGCCATTTCCTTTCGACATAGGGCCATCACGCTATATTCGTGGCAAATTAAAGTTTAAAATAACCCATCCTACGTTAATATTACCTTGACGATCTCATCGATATGTCCAGTTACCTTAAATTTCATTCTATTCCGAATATAACCGTATTCTTCTGTAATTTATTTGTTGATGATTAAACATGAAGGAGATATGAACGTACATTCTGGGCCATGTATCTGCTAAGATAACTGGGATATGTATATCAAAGTTATTTATTTTTTCTTTATTATCTATTGTGGATTGTGCTGCCCCCTATTTCATTATGTTTACTCGAGACCTACTGTCGCTTGTAATTTGCAACAACAATTGAAAGAACACATATTAGCCATGAATTGACATGAATAATGAGTTGTATTACTCTTAGTTATATACATATCTGTCATTTATTGTTGTATTCATAAGACTTGACTGAAATGCAAACGATTCATTTTTGTTTTTACAGGTCAATTTTGAAGATGTCCTTGGTGAGCCAGAGGGAGTTCGTAGCATTGACTGTGTATGGCGTAACAGTTATGCATGTTTCAACTGCGGCAAAAATTGCATGTACAAGTTTCTGACAACAATCTGTGGTATCTGCATTGCTCTCGGATGGGGATGTGAATTCGCTTGCACCTCTTTCCAACACATTTGGTGTCTGACACCATGCATGAGGGAATTTTCCATTGCTTGCGGCTTTCTCCAGAAGTGCTTTGGAACCATCATTAACTGTTGTATATCGCCAGTATGTGAAGCTTGTGGCATGTGTCTCAGCAAGATACATGTTCACAACAAATAAAAAAGCATTTACGTTTTTCGACCTAGTGTTCCACAACAACCAAGTTGCTATACTCTCTTGTTTTTTGAGAAATTACAGTTACTCTTACATAGGATAGGTCAACGTAAACATGAATACATTGCAACGTGTACTGAATGATATGTTCAAATGTCTCACAACATAATATGTACATCTTCTGAATTATGTTCAACATCAAGTACTTTGATTGGCTATGGTCTTGAATTCAGCTCTGAGACTAAAGGATTCACATTACTGTGAAATTTCCTTCCTTCTAATATGCGATGGAACAGTCTTCAAGTGACTGATTAATATAATTTATCTTTATATATATGACACATGATATATTTTATACAAGTCGTTAATAAATGTTTTCTAAGAAACGTTATGTCCTTTTTGTTTTCTGTTCCTATTCATATATACGCTAGTGGTGTTGCTATTTAAGCAAAATGAATGATGATATACCTATGCTTCAATAACATAATATGAACCCACGATATGAAAAGGATATCATATCAGTGGACATAATATGGAACATTAATCCATAGATTTATTCCCTATTGGTGGTAGTTGTTGCTCTACCAAAATATATGGTTACATATCAGTACAGCCCAGTTTCAATAACAGTTTTAGTATTTTTTCTTACCTGAATATAGGGCAAAAGTATGGGAAAAGTGTGACATAAAAGTATACTTTATACCGACCTTACTTAAACCTATAGTATTAATGAATATACTGGTCATCGTTGTAAGTGCATGTAGAATCAAAAAAGACACATCCCAATGCTCATCACCACATAAAAATGTCTACACTAGAATGCATGTTAGAATCTATGTCACAAAATACATAAAACTTCTAGGGCTGAGTTTTCTTTCCAATATGACCCTAAAATGATATGATTATGTATATTGCATAAGTATGATTGAAGCACCAGTTTTAAGGAAAATGAAAGTTGCCTCCGCATGACAAAGATGACGAAATTGATTCATAACAGTATGAACATTGAATAAGAGGATTTAAAAGCGATAATCAAACAAAACGTGCATCACATTTAAGAAGAAATGGAAATATTTACTTCGTCATTTAGTTCGGAAAGAGGGTTTTGTATTTGTGTCAAAACAGTGTGATCTAGTCAAACCAGTTAGAGTTCAAATAACTCAAAATAAATAAAACGTCTGCGAATCTTGTTTATTGTCTTGTAAAATATATCCGATGGATTAGACGACACACAACATAGCATCGAGTTTCGCTAATACAACTACGACGGCTGAAAGTTGGATATTGTCACCCCACCACCCAATCCCACACATAGGTATGTTACCAATAAATGTCATCTCAGATACGATCAAGCTTCCACATAAACCGGGCTTAACCTATAGTATAAATGTGTGTGTGTGTGTGTGTGTGTGTGTGTTATTCGATTGTCAATATGTGTTAATTGCAGGAGTTCTACTACTACATAATTTTATTTTAAATTTAGTGAAATAAAATGCGACACACTCAACAAGCTTTCAATGCAGAAACAAGTTTTGTCACGGATTGTCTTCAATTTCCACTGCTGTGGAGGTCATTTTTAAGACCTTGTTTGAGTTTTCTTTGAGACATGTCACTAATTTTGAAATGTGGTACATAAAAGGGGATGTTTTATCAAATAAAGTAATTGGACAAGCAGTATCTTGTTTTATGAAAATAGTCTATCAGCTTGTTGGGGCCCCGACTTGCCAAGTGATCTAAAGCGCTCTCCGTTACGGATCACTGCCATCACACCTCTGACTGCGTGGGTTCGAGTCATGGATTCGGCCAATGCTGGTATGTGAGAAAGCTTGCCAGTAGCTTCTCGTGGGTCAGTGGTTCTTTCTGGGGTTTTCCTGGCTTCTTCCTCCACCATTAATACTGGCCGCCATATATAACTATCGTGTGCAGAAAAATGGCGTTAAACCCAACAACAACAACAACTATCAGCTTGTTTCTTCATCTGAAAGGACCTCAGGTCATTGTCTCTCATAGCTATAAACTCTAAAATGAATTGGGGACACTCAATGAAGCTGACTGTTGAATAGAACATAACAGTCTTTCCCCTTATCATTTTATGTTTTAACGTGTGACATTCAAATGAAACTATCGTTGTATTCATATATGTAGGTTTCAAATATTCAAATATAATTATTTTTATGTTAAACAATCTAATGATTATTTATTCATCATTCAGTAAAGAAGTAATTAGCTCAAACGTAGATTCTACATATTTGTTTTCATCTGACTATGTTCGGAACAAAAGAGATGATACAGTTTTGTTTATTAGTAACGGTATCCCGGCGGATCACTGGTTAACGTGCCTGCGCTGAGTGTTTGAATTCTGGATGGGCCAGACCAAGCTTTTGTGTAAGGCACTTTACTCGCTTGGCCTTAACCCATAATAGTCATGCCAATCTCAGGTCAAATGCCTATAAATAAAATATTATGTAGTGGTACATAGTCTGACTGTAATTTCTTTTGCATTTCTAAGATAAGTAAAGTGCATAAAATACATGTAATTAGAGACATTTAGATCAGCGGATTTGAAGCTGATTTACCTTCTGTATGTTTAACACAGTCTGGCCATGCCAGGAGATTTTATGTTAGATATTGACTGATGTTATAATGTTTACCAAACATTATTTTCGTAAAGAAATTTGACATACAGTTTGATGTCAAACACGTTAGATTTGAATGAGTCGGATAAAAGATAAAGATTCAGTTTATTATACATATGTAATACGGATCACGGCACAAACTGCGTATTAAAAGGATGAAGAACATATACTCGCTCAGAGCGAAGAAGTAACTTACATTGATCTTAGTGCACGGCAAATGTGATGTTCATTCATTCATATGATCTATATCAAGCGTGCACAGCCTTGCGTAAATTTAATTGAGCAATTACTTGTATATTGCAAATCATTTTTATATTTCTACCATACCAGTAAGGAGAATGTACATGATATATTATTCGCCAACATGTTTTTCAAATACAGATGACATTAATTCGTCTCTAGGTCAGCAAATCTGTTCGTATATTCATAATTAAAGGTCGACGCTAATATAGTTTTATTTACTCAAGGAAACACGTGCTAGTTTTGTTTCTTTATCATCGACTGCACTTGCAGCATCTACGCGAGGAGCGATGTTTAAATTCAACATAATTCGGAACAAACGTAGCTTAAGTCTTTTGTATTGGAACTAGAATTATCCTACGGTACACGTTACAAATGTGTAATCAATAAACAAAAGATAACGTTATATGATATCTGCAAAGATATTTCATGGTCCATCTAATGTTCTATATCAGAATTGATTAAAGTACCATTAAATTCCATTTATATTTGGGTAAAAATTTTAGCTTCATGGGATTGGATATTAGAGGTATTTTATTTTCACTTTGTTTCTAAGATAATGTGAGCAACGCCATCCTTAATATAGCCAATATATCGATTAATTGTGCTGCATGCACAGTATAAAGGATACCCTGGGATTCGTTGGCGATGAAATAAATTGAAATATTCATATTTATTATTTGGTTTTAAATCTCTAGTACATTAAGAGCATCTAGTTTTCGTCATACAGAATACGTTTGCTTTTCTGTTTACCCTCAAAGATTCCGTTAGTGAACCGATGGATCAGTATTTAAAGTTTTATAATCACCACGATATTGAGCTAAGAATATACTTATGAAGAACATTACATGCTGATACAAAACAATAGCAAAACAAATTTGCAAACCACGTTCTCGTCTATATCTTTTTCTTTTTCTTCTATGAATCAGTGATGAGACATTCCGTAACCGCTGTTGTAGAAATGCACATCATTTCAACTCTATGGCACCGTCAAAACGCAATCACAGTTATGAACAAAAAAGCTATACCGTTTGGCAGTTTCATCAATTCCTAGAGGCAAACATTGGGCATTATGTTTTCATGCTTATTATGTTAAATATTTGCCTTACCTGTAATTTCGTATTCATTGATAACTGTCTTAACGTTCAATATCTGTTTAATGCATTTTAAAGTGCTTATTAATCGTAAACAGTTGTGGAAAACAAGAATAATCAAACAATGAAATTTAAATGTTTGATTTCTTTTGTTCTTTCTTATTTTTTGTCTCTTGTTATTGCGGGGATACGTTCTACGGCATAATAATACATATATGTTATACTTCGATTCCCTTTCACCTCTTGATATGTACGTATTAAATGTGTACTCTTCGATTCCTTATCACTTCTTGACACTTACGTATTAAATGTTTTTTTTTTATATACTTAAATATGTATTGTATAAATCAATTCCTCTTCATGTTTATATATTTGCTTATTAGATTATTATTCTATACTTCCATTCCCTTTTTGTTCTTGATATTTACGATTTAAATACGTATTTCCATCTTTTTGTTCTCTTTCGCTTCTTTGTGACATTGAAATCAAGAAATATGGCCTGTCGGGTGTAAAACCACAGATACAATCAAGTTTAGGCATGATCTACTCACTGTGGAATCAAAATGACTATACCTTGGACTGATTCCCCCTAGATATAGCTCGAGGAGTCTGTTAATAGTAAATGTCGACTGTTGGTACAACAAATCGTGTGACAATCAATTTTTGGTACATTAATACCAGGAATAATGTCGGTCACTTTGAGTTGTTTCCGCACAGCTTTAATATAAAGACAACCAACTTTTTCTATAGCGGACGAATAGCGTGAGATTTATAATTACCTATCAACGTTTGAATTGAAAGTGGTATTTTTCGATGTCCACGCAACTATCTTGACTACTCCTTATTATTTGTGTTGTGACAGAAGACTAAAATAATTACTGTGTCCATTGGTAACAAGCGGACGGAGATAAATAAATCCCCAAAGTATTAGCCATTTCTCTTCAGTTTAGTTTGAGACTTCGCAATCGACACTGGTGCTTGAGGAATTCACAAAGAAATAATTGCAAAGATGGCAGACTTGGATATGAATAACAGAGACCCGAATGAATTGAACGGTCACATTAAGGTACAGTTTCAAAATAAGCAATTAATTTTATTTTTAAAATAAAAAGTTAGTAAATGATCGCGAAGGAATATCATCAAAGTTTATTTTCCAATTTGTTTGATTGGTTTTAATCCCACTATTTTTAACCAAGGTAGGTCTATCGTCTACACTGAAATTTTTCCTTCTAGTGGCACAATTAAGTGCCTTTCCAGAGAGTTGCAACGACTGTTGACTAAGTTTGGTCTGGGCTGCTTTCAAACTCGGACTAGTATGGCCGTATGGTCCGACACGCGAACCATGAAGCCACTGATGCCCTCTATAAATTTACATTTTGAAGGAATACGAAATGTTTCATGCTGCTTAAATCATTTGAATTTTCCAGATTGTTGAAAAATATTTGTTTAGTTCGGCGCGGGCTGTTCAATTTGGAGGACAAATTGGTCGTACTTATAAGCTGAACGAGAAAGAGAAAATATCGTCTTCAGTTTAGCACAATTATTACTGCTCTACTCCCCATGAAGAGCTAGGACGATAGTTTGTTTACCACTCCTTGATGGTACCTTTTGTGTGATATGCTTGCTGATATGCACCATTTTCATAATTTTGTCTCTATTTTTTTGTATCATAAAGAGAAAGATACATGTCAGAAATCCTGCATCGGATCTGTAACAGCGTTGGTTTAATGTTGTCATAATGCCCTAGCTATTTTAATGAGATAGTTTTGAATTTCGATTATTCCAGTATGTTCCAAGCATCATAGTGTGACTCTTTTTGCCTGAACACGCTACAGCTATTGAATCAATCAATTAACCTTTCGTGGGTGTATGTACATAAACTATCATCCCCACTGTCATTTCCTTTCGACAGAGGGCCATCACGTATATTTGTGGCAAATTAAAGTTTAAAATAACCCATCCTACGATATCATTACCTTGACGATCTCATCGTTATGTCCAGTTACCTTACATTTCATTCTATTCTGAATATATCCGTGTTCTTCTGTAATTTTTTTGTTGATGACTAAGCATGAAAGAGATATGAACGTACATTCTGGGCCATGTATCTGCTAAGATAACTGGGAAATGTATATCAAAGTTATTAATTTTTTCTTTATTATCTATTGTGGATTGTGCTACCCGCTGTTTACTCGAGACCTACTGTCGCTTGTAATTTGCAACAACAATTGAAAGAACACATATTAGCCATGAATTGACATGAATAATGAGTTGTATTACTCTTAGTTATATACATATCTGTCATTTATTGTTGTATTCATAAGACTTGACTGAAATGCAAACGATTCATTTTTGTTTTTACAGGTCAATTTTGAAGATGTCCTTGGTGAGCCAGAGGGAGTTCGTAGCATTGACTGTGTATGGCGTAACAGTTATGCATGTTTCAACTGCGGCAAAAATTGCATGTACAAGTTTCTGACAACAATCTGTGGTATCTGCATTGCTCTCGGATGGGGATGTGAATTCGCTTGCACCTCTTTCCAACACATTTGGTGTCTGACACCATGCATGAGGGAATTTTCCATTGCTTGCGGTTTCCTCCAGAAGTGCTTTGGAACCATCATTAACTGTTGTATATCGCCAGTATGTGAAGCTTGTGGCATGTGTCTCAGCAAGATACATGTTCACAACAAATAAAAAAGCATTTATGTTTTTCGACCTATTGTTACATAACAACCAAATTGTTATACTCTCTTGTTGTTTAAGAAATTACAGTTACTCTTACATAGGATAGGTCAACATAAACATGAATACATTGCAAGGTGCACTGAATGATATGGTCAAAAGTCTCTGCAACATAATATGTACATCTTCTGAATTATTTTAAACATCAAGTACTTTGATTGGCTATGGTCTTGAATTCAGCTCTGAAACTAAAGGATTGACATTACTGTGATATTTCCATCCTTCTAATATGGGATGGAACAGTCTTCAAGTGACTGATTAATATAATTTATCTTTATATGTATATATGACACATGATATATTTTATACAAGTCGTTAATAAATGTTTTCTAAGAAACGTTATGTCCTTTTTGTTTTCTGTTCCTATTCATATATACGCTAGTGGTGTTGCTATTTAAGTAAAATGAATGATGATATACCTATGCTTCAATAACATAATATGAACGCACGATATGAAAAGGATATCATATCAGTGGATATAATTTGGAACATTAATCCATAGATTTATTCCCTATTGGTGGTAGTTGTTGCTCTACCAAAATATATGGTTACATATAAGTACAGCTCAGTTTCAATAACAGTTTTAGTATGTCTTTGTACCTGAATGTAGGGCAAAGTATGGGAAAAATGTGACGTACAAGTATACTTTATACCTACCTTACTTAAACCTATTGAATTAATGAACATACTGGTCATCGTTGCAAGTGCATGTAGAATTACGAGCTTTTTTCCAGCAAGAGATGTCGTACGAAAACGCACATAAATCTCCCTAATGGATTAATAACAATTATTTACTTGCCTATCTTAGCTGTCGTAAAATTCATTAAAACATACATTTGTTACTTTTCAGCACCTGTGTATCGGTTCATGACACATTCAACTTCGTTCATGTTACTTAGACATGCTTTTGAACATGTATGTATCCTACCGTCATATTGATATAAATTTTTATATGCGTGTGTTGCTACTAAAGAGGTTGCATTCAATAAAGACACATCCCAATGCTCATGACCTTATAAAAATGTCTACACTAGAATGCATGTTAGAATCTGTCACAACATACACGCAAATTGTAGGGCTGAGTTTTCTTTCCAATATGACCTTAAAAATGATATGAATATGTATATTGCATAAGTATGATATAAGCACCAGTTTTAAGGAAAATGAAACTTGCCTCCCCATGACAATGATGACGAAATTGATCCATAACATTCTTCATTTATTTCCTCTGGAGTGTATGTTATTTTTAAGACCTCGTTTGAGTTTCTTTATAAGACTTGTCAATAATTCTGGAACATTTACATAAAAGGGATGATTTATCAAATAAAGAAATTGGAAAAGCAATAGCCTGTTTTATGAAAACATTCTATCAGCTTGTTCATTTATTTGAAAGGAATTTAGGTCATAGTCTCTCATAGTTATGAACTGTAAAATGAATTTTGGACACTCCTTGTAAGTGCGTGTTGAATAGAACAGAACACTCTGTCCCTTGTCATCTTATGTTTTAACGTGTAATCTTATATGTAGGTATCAAATGTTTAAATGTAATTATTTTTCTGGTAAACAATCTACTGATTATTTATTCATCTTTCAGTAAAGAAGTAATTAACTCAAACGTCGATTCTACATATTTGTTTTCATCTTACTATTTTCGGAACAAAAACAGATAATATAGTTTTGATTGTAAGAAACGGTATTCCGGCGGATCACTAGTTAGGGCGCATGATACAAAATCTGTGTACTGTGGGTTCGAATCCTGCATGGACCAGACCAGGCTTTTGTGCAAGGCAGTTTACTCGCATGGCCTTAACCTATAATAGTCATGTTAATTTGAGGTCAGATACCTATAAATAAAATATCAGGAAGTGGCCCATAGTCTGACTGTAATTTCTTTTGTAATTCAAAGATAAGTAAAGTGCATAAAATGAATGTAATTAGAGACATTTAGACCAGCGGATGAGATAATGATTTACCTTCTGTCTGTGTAAACCAATCCGGCCATGCCAGGAGTTTTTGTGCTAGATATTCACCGATGTTATAAAGTTTAGCAAACATTATTTTTGTAAAGAATTTTGACATACATTTTGAAGGCAAACAAGTTAGATTTTAATGTGTCGGCTATAAAGAAAAACCTTCAGTTAAGAATACATATGTAATACGGATCAGGGCAAAATCTTCGTATTGGGAGGATGAAGAACATATACTCGCTCGGAGGGAAGAATTAACCTACATTTATCATAGCTCAAAGCAAATGTGAATGTTTATTCGTTCATATGGGCCGCGTGGAATTCGGTAAGTAATTAGCATGATTTATATCAAGCGTGCACAGCTTTGCGTAAACTTAATTGAGCAATTATTTGCATAGTGCAAATTGTTTTAATATTACTTCAATACCAGCAAGGATAATGTATATGATATATGTTTCGCCAACATGTGGTTCAAATACAGATGACATTAATTCGTCTCTAGGTCAGCGAATCTGTTTACACATTCATAATAAACGGTCGACGTTAATATAGTTTGTTTTCAGGGAAACACATGCTGGTTTTGTTTATTTATCACCGACTCCACTTGGAGCATCCACGCGAGGAGTGATTTTTAAATTCAACATAATTCGGAACAAACGTAGCTTAAGTCTTTTGTATTGAAATCAGAATTATCTTACAGTAAACGTTACAAGTGTGTAATCAATAAACAAAACATAACGTTATATGATATCTGCAAGGATATTTCTTTTCCCCATCTAATTTTCTATATCAAAATTGATTAAAGTACCATTAAATTCCATTTATATTTGGGTGAAAAGTTTAGCTTCATGGGATTGGATATTAGAAGTATTTTATTTTCACTTTGTTTCTAAGATAATGTGAGCAACGGCATTCTTAATGTCGCGCACATATCGATGAATCCAGCTGCATGCATCGTAATAATTATACCCTGTAATTTATTTACGATGAAATAAATTGAAATATTCATATTTATTATTTGGTTTTAAAAGCCTATGTAATTTAGAGCATCTAGCAGGTTTCATAATGAATACGTTTGCTTTTCTAGATGTTTACCCTCAACGTTTCCGTTAGCAAACCGATGGATCAGTATTTAACGTTTTATAAACACCACGATATTGAGCTAAGAATATAGTTATAAAGAACATTACATACTGACACAAAACAATAGCAAAACAAATTTGTAAACCACGTTGCTTTGCGTTATATATATATATATATATATATATATATATATATATATATATATATATATATATATATATATATATATATATATATATATATATATATTCCTTTTTCGTTTACTCCTATGACCCAGGCCAAAAATTGTCAATAAGGATCCTCAGCGATGAAACATTTCGTACCCGCTGTTGCAGAACCGCATGATATTTTACGCTATTGCACCGTCAAAACGCAATCTCAATTCAGAATTAAAAGTTAATCCGTTGGAAGTTTAATCAATTCCAAAATGCAAATAGTGGGCAATTTGTTTTCCTGCTCACTGTGTGCAATATTTGTCTTTCCTGTGATTTCTCATTCATTGATATCTGTCTTAACATGTCAATAAGTATTTTAATGCAATTGTAAAGCGAATATTAATGGTAAACAGTTGTTGAAAACAAATATAATCATTCAATTAAATTTAGATGTTTGATGTTTCGTTTTTGTTTCTGGTTTGTTTTTCTTCTTCTGTTGTTATTGCGTGGAAACGTTCTACAGCATAGTAATAAATACGTATTATATTTCGATTCCCTTTCACTTCTTGATACTTGTTAAATATGTATTCTTCGATTCGCTATCACTTCTTGCTACTTACGTATTAAATGTGTTTGTATACTTCGATACCCTTTGACATTTTATACATACGTATTTAGTAGGTATTCTATACTTCGACTCCTTTTCAATTTTTGATACTTACTTATTAAATGATTATTCTATACTTCCGTTCCCCTTTAGGTTTTTGATATTTACGTTTTAAATACATATTTCTATGCTTAAGTTCATATTTGCTTTTTCCTGACTGCGAAGTCAAGAAATATATCCTGTCATGTGTAAAACCACAGATACAATCAAGTTTAATTCTGATCTACTCACTGCGGAATCCAAATTACCATACCTAGGACAGTTGCCCCCTTAATATAGCTCGAGGATTCTGTTAATAGTTAATGTCGAATGCTGGTACAACAAATCCTGTGACAATCAATTTTTGGTACATTAATATAAGGAATAATGTCGGTCATTTTGATTTGTTTCCTCAACGCTGCGATACAAAGTGAAACTACCTTTCCTATAGCGGATGAATAGCGTTATATATATATATATATATATATATATATATATATATATATATATATATATATATATATATACACAATTACCAATCATCGTTTCAGTTGAAAGGAGTATTTTTTGATGTCCACGCAACTATCTTGACTACTCGGTACTATTTGTGTTGTGACACAGAAGACTAACATAATTACTGTGTCTATTGGTAACAAACGGACGCAGATAAATAAATCCCTACACATTAGCCATTTCTCTTCAGTTTAGTTTGAGACTTCGCAACCGACACTTGAGGAATTCACAAAGAAATTATTGCAAAGATGGCAGACTTGGACATGAATAACAGAGATCCGAATGAACTGAACGGTCATATTAAGGTACATTTTGAAAAGAAGCAATTAATTTTATTTTTAAATATAAATTTACTAAATGAGCGCGAAGGTATACCATAAAAGTTCATTTTTCAATTTGTTTGATAGCTTTTAATTCTATCATTTTCAACGTTGGCTGCTCTATCAACTACACTGAATTTTTTCCTTGCAACTGAAACAATTAAGTGTCAATCCAGAGAGCTACGACGAAACAACTGTTGACTCCGTTTGGTCAGGGCAGCTCAAATTACTTGAATTTAACAGGTTGTTAAAAATATTTTTTTAAGAAAGATACGCATTGTTTAATTAACAGGAAATATTGGTCGTACTTATAAGCTGAACGAGAAAGAGAAAACAAGAAGCTGAATTTAGCACGATTATTACGGCTCTGCACCCCATTAGAACCTAGGACTATAGCTTTTTTTCCCCACTCCTTGATGGTACTCTTTGTGTAATATGCTTGCTGATATGCACCATTGTCATTACTTTGTTCGCTATATTTCTTGTATCCTAAAGACAAAGTTACATGTCATTAGTTTGTGATCCTGCATCGGATCTGGAACCGCGTTGGCTAAATGCTGTCATCATGCCCTAGCTGTTTTAATGAGATAGTGTCGAATTTCGTTTATTCCAGTCCTTTCCAACCGTCCTGATGTGACTCTCTTTGTCTTGACACGCTACAACCACTGAATCATTCAATCAACTTCTCGTGGGTGCATGTCCATAACTTTCATCCCCACTGCCATTTCCTTTCGACAGAGTGCCATCACGTCATAATCCTGGCAAATTGAAGTTTAAAATAGCCCATCCAACAATAATATTGACTTGATGATCTCATCCCTATGTCCAGTTACCTTGAGTTTCATGCTTTTCTGAATATATCCGTGTTCTTATGTAATCTATTGTTGATCACTTAACATCAAAGAGATAAGAACGTAGATTCTGGGCCTTGTCTCTGCTAAGATAACTGATACGTGTTTATCAAAATTATTTATTTTTTCTTTATTGTCTATTTTGGATTGTGCTGCCTTCTATTTCATTCCGCTTACTCGAGACCTACTGTCGCTTGTAATTTGCAGCAAGACTTGAACGAACACATATTAAACACGAATTTACCTGAATAACAAATGATATTACTCTTAGTTATGTACATATCTGTCATTTATTGTTGTATTCATAAGACTTGACTGAAATGCAAAAGATTCCTTTTTGTTTTTGCAGGTCAATTTTGAAGATGTCCTTGGTGAGCCAGAGGGAGTTCGTAGCATTGACTGTGTATGGCGTAACAGTTATGCATGTTTCAACTGCGGCAAAAATTGCATGTACAAGTTTCTGACAACCGTTTGTGGTATTTGCATTGCTCTCGGATGGGGATGTGAATTCGCTTGCACCTCTTTCCAACACATTTGGTGTCTGACACCATGCATGAGGGAATTTTCCATTGCTTGCGGCTTTCTCCAGAAGTGCTTTGGAACCATCATTAACTGTTGTATATCGCCAGTATGCGAAGCTTGTGGCATGTGTCTCAGCAAGATACATGTTCACAACAAATAAAAAAGCATTTATGTTTTTCGACCTGTTGTTCCACGACAATCAAATTATTATACTATCTTGTTCTTTGAGAAATTACTGTTACTCTTACATAGGATAGGTCAACATAAACATGAATACATTGCAATATGTACTGAATGATATGGTCAAAAGTCTCTGCAACGTAAGATGTACATCTGATGAATTTTGTTAAATATCAAGTGCTTTGGTTGGCTATCATCTTGAACTCTGCTCTGAGACTAAATTATTGATATTGCTGTGATATGTCCATCCTTCTAATAAGAGACGGAGCAGTGCTCTAGTGACTGATTAATATAATTTATCTTTATATATATGGCACATGATATATTTTATACAAGTCGTTAATAAATGTTTTCTAAGAAAAGTTATGTCCTTTATGCTTTCTGTTCCTGGTCATACATAAGCCAGTGGTGATACTATTTAAGTAAAGAGAATGATGGCATACCCAAACTTCAATAACAAAATATGAAAGCTCGATCTGAACAGGATATCGTATCAATGAATATAATTTGGAAAATTAATCCGTATATGTATTCCCTATTGGTGGTAGTAGTTGTTCTACCAAAATGTATGGTTACATATAAGTACAGCTCAGTTTCAATAACAGTTTTAGTATGTTTTCTTACCTGAATGTAGGACAAAAGTATTGGAAAAGTGTGAAGTACAAGTACACTCTATACCTGACTTACACCTATAGTATAAATGAATATACTGGTCATCGTTGTAAGTGCATGTAAAATTAGGAGGTTGTCTTACAGCGAGAGATGTCTTACGAAAACGCACATAAACCTGTCTAATGGACTAATAACAATTGCTAACTTGCCTAATGTACCTGTCTTAAAATTCATTGAAACATACATTTGTTAATTTTTAGTACCTGTGTGTCAGGTTCACATTCGACTTGGTTCATATTACTTAGATCTGCTTGTGAGCATGTCTATATCCAGACGTCATATTGATTTAAACTTTATATGCGTTTGTTACTATTAAAAAGTGTGCCTTCTAAAAAAAACACATACCAATGCTCGTCACCACACAAAAATGTCTACTCGAGAATGCATGTTAGAATCTGTCACAAAATGTACGCAACTTCTAAGGTTGAGTTTCCTTTCCAATATGACCATAAAGTGATATGAATATATACATTGCATAAGTATGATAGAAATACCAGTTTTAAGGAAAATGAAACTTGCCTCCGCAAGACAAAGATGACGAAATTGATTCATAACAGTATGAACATTGAATAAGAGGATTTAAACGTAATAATGAAACAAAACGTGCATCACATTTAAGAAGAAATGGAAATATTTACTTCGTCATTTAGTCCGGGAAGAGGGTGTTATTGTATTTGTGTCAAGACAGTCTGAACTAGTTAAACCAGTTAGACTTCGTAGTATTCATAATAAATAAATGTCTGGGAATCTTGTTTATTGTCTTGTAAATCATGTCCGATGGATTAGACGATACACACAACATTGCATCAAATTTCGCTAATACAACTACGACGGCTGAAAGCTGGAAAACGTCACCCCACCACCCAATCCCACACATAGGTATGTTAGCAATAAATGTCATCTCAGATATGATCAAGCTTTCACATGCTCCGGGTTGAAACCTATAGTATACGTGTGTGTGTGTGTGTGTGTGTGTGTGTGTGTGTGTGTGTGTTTGATATTCGATTGTCAATATGTTTTAATTACAGGAGTTCGCCTATTAAATAAATTTTATTTTAAATTTAGAGAAATAAAATGCGACACACTCAACAAGCTATCAAGGCAGAAATAATTTCTGTCACTGATTGTCTTCTTTGATTTCCAGTGGAGTGTATGTTACTTTTAAGACCTCGTTTGAGTTTTCTTTGAGACTTGTCAATAATTCTGAAATGTGGTACATAAAATGGGATGTGTTATCAAAAGCAGTAACTGGACAAGCAATACCTTGTTTTATGAAAACATTCTATCAGCTTGTTTCTTCCTTTGAAAGGAACTCAGGTTATTGTCTCTCGTAGTTATGAACTCTAAAATGAATTGGGGCGCTCCTTGAAAGTGCGTGTTGAATAGAACAGAACACTGTTTTCCCTTGTCATCTTATGTTTTAACGTGTGACATTCAAATGAAAATATCGTTGTATTCTTATATGTAGGTATCAAATGTTTAAATATAATTATTTTTCTGTTAAACAATCCAATGATTATTTATTCATCATTCAGTAAAGAAGTAATTAACTCAAACGCAGATTCTACATATTTGTTTTCATCTTACTATTGTCGGAACAAAACAGATGATATAGTTTTGATTGTAAGAAACGGTATTCCGGCTGATCACTGGTTAGCGTCCCTGATACAAAATCTGTTTACTGAGGGTTCGAATCTTTCATGCATCAAGCAGCTTTTGTGCAAGGTACTTTACTCGCATGGCCTTAGCCCATAATAGTCATGCTAATATGAGGTCAAATGCCTATAAATAAAATATCAGGAAGTGGCTCATAGTCTGATTGTAATTTCCTTTGCATTTATAAGTAAAGTGCATGAAATGCACGTAATTACAGACATTTAGATCAGCGGATGAGAGGATGATTCACGTGCTGTCTGTGTAACACATTCTGCCCATGCCAGGAGATTTTATGCTAGTTATTCACCGATGTTATGATGTTTAGCAAACATTATTTTCGTAAAGAAATTTGACATACAGTTTGAAGGCAAACACATTTGATTTTAATGTGTCGAATAAAAAGATGAACCTTCAGTTTATTATACATATGTAATACGGATCACGGCAAAAAACTTCGTAATGAGAGGATGAAGAACATATACTTGCTCAGGGCGAAGAAGTAACGTACATTTATCTTAGTGTACGGCAAATGTGAATGTTCATTCATTCATATGATCTATATCAAGCGTGCACAGCCTTGCAGAAACTTAATTGAGCAATTACTTGTATGGTGCAGATAATTTTTATATTTGTTCAATACCAGTAAGGAAAATATACATGCGATATTTTTCGTTAACATGTGGTTCAAATACAGATGACAGTAATTCGACCCTAGGTCAGCGAATCTGTCCGCATATTCATAATTAAAGGTCGGAGATAATATAGTTTGTTTTCAAGGAAACACGTGCTGGTTTTGTTTATTTATCGCCGACGGCACTTGGAGCATCCACGCGTGGAGTGATATTTAAATTCAACGTAATTTGGAACAAACGTAGCTTAAGTCTTTTGTATTGGAACCAGAATTATCCTACAGTAAACGTTACAAGTGTGTAATCAATAAACAAGACATAATATAATAACTGCAAAGATATTTCATGTTCCATCTAATTTTCTATATCACAATTGATTAAAGTACCATTAAATTCCATTTATATTTGGGTAAAAGGTTTATCTTCATGGGATTGGATATTAGAGGTATTTTATTTTCACTTTATTTCTACGATAATGTGAGCAACGCCATCCTTAATATTGCGAGGATATCGATTACTCATGCTGCATGCATAGTAATAATTATTTTCTGTAATTCATTTGTGATGAAATAAAATGAAATATTCATATTTATTATTTGCTTGTAAATCGCTAGGACATTTAGAGCATCTAGTTTGCTTGAGACAGAATACGTTTGTTTTTCTAGATGTTTATCCTCAAAGTTTCCGTTAGTTTACCCACGAATCAGTATTTGACATTTTATAAACACCACGTTATTGAAGTAAGAATGTACGTATACTTACGTATTAAATGTGTATTCTATACTTCGATTCCCTTTCATTTCTTGATACTTACGTATTAAATGTGTTTTATATATTTCGATACCCTTTGACATTTTATACATACGTATTAAATGTGCATTCTATACTTCGATTCCTTTTCAATCTTTGATACTTACTTATTAAATATTTATTATATACTTCCATTCCCATTTAGTTCTTTATATTTACGTTTTAAATATATATTTCTATCCTTAAGTTCACTTTCGTTTCTTCCTGACTTCGAAATCAAGAAATATGGCTTGCCGTTTGTAAAACCACAGATACAGTCAAGTTTAGGTATGATCTACTCACTGCGGAATCCAAATGACTATACCTAGGACAGTTGCCCTCTTGATATAGCTCGAGGAGTCTGTTAATAGAGAATGTCGAATGTTGGTACAACAAATCCTGTGACAATCTATTTTTGGTACATTAATATAAGAAATAATGTCAGTCACTTTGATTTGTTTCCGCACATCTGCAAAACAAAGTCAAACAACTTTTTCTATAGCGGGCAAATATCGTGAGATTATAATCACTAATCATCGTTTGAATTGAAAGAGGTATTTTTCGATGTCCACGCAAGTCTCTTGACTACTCTGTACTATTTGTGTTGTGACAGAAGACTATTATTATTACTGTGTCTATTGGTAACAAACGGAAGCATATAAATAAATCCCCACACCATTAGCCATTTCTCTTCAGTTTAGTTTGAGTCTTTGCAACAGACACTTGTGGAATTCAAAAAGTACTAATTGCAAAGATGGCAGACTTGGATATGAATAACAGAGATCCGAATGAATTGAACGGTCACATTAAGGTACAGTTTCAAAATAAGCACCGAATTTTATTTTTGAAATAAAAATTTACTAAATGAGCGCGAAGGTATACCATAAAAGTTCATTTTTCAATTTGTTTTACTGGTTTAGATTCAATCGTTTTTAAGCCAAGGCTGGTCTATCGTCTACGCTTTGATTGTTCCTTGCAATTGGAACAATTAGGTGCCTTTCCAGAGAGTTACGACGACTGTTGACTCAGTTTGGTCTGGGCAGCTTTCAAATTTGCACTATACTGGCCGCCAGGTCCGACACACGAACCATGTAGCCACAGATGCTCTCTATAAATTTACATTTTGAAAGGAAGATGAAATTTTAATGCTTCTTAAATTATTTGAATTTAACAGGTTGTTAAAAAGAATTATTTTCAGTTTGGTACGCGTTGTTTAATTTACAGGAACAATTGGTCGTACTTATAAGCTGACCAAGAAAAACAACCCACCTTGAATTGTGCACAATTTGTATGGCTGTACACCCAATTAGAACCTAGGACTATTGCTCTTTTACCAGTCCTTGATGTTACTTTGTGTGTGATATGCTTGCTTATATGCACCATTTTCATAACTTTGTTCGCTATATTTCTTGTATCCTATAGACACAGTTACATGTCATCCGTTTGTGATTCTGCATCGGATCTGTAACAGCGTTGGCTTAATGTTGTCATATTGCCCTGACTATTTTAATGTGATAGTTTCATTTATTCCAGTTCTTTCCTACCGTCCTGATGTGACTCTTTTTGCCTCGACACGCTACAAATATTGAATCAATCAATCAACCTTTCGTGGTTGTATATCTATAAACGCCCATCCCCACTGCCATTTTCGTTCGACAAAGGACCATCACGTCATATTCCTGGCAAACTGAAGTTTAAAATAACCCATCCAACAGTAACATTAACTTGACGATCTCATCGGTATGTCCAGTTACCTTGAAGTTCATGTTTTTCTGAATATACCAGTGTTCTTCTGCAATTTTTTGTTGATCACTAAACATCAGAGACGTAAGAACGCACATTCCGGATCTTGTCCCTGCTATGTATATCCAAATAATTTTGTTGTTGTTGTCTATGGTGGATTGTGATTCCCACTATTTTTTTCCGCTTTCTCGAGACCTACTGTCGCTTGTAATTTGCATTAAGAATTGAACGAACACATTTTAAACATGAACATACATGACTAACGAATTATATTTCTCTCAATTATAAACATATGTGTCATTTATTGTTATATTCATTAAACCTGACTGAAATGTACACAATTCTTATTTGTTTTTGCAGGTCAATTTTGAAGATGTCCTCGGTGAGCCAGAGGGAGTTCGTAGCATTGACTGTGTATGGCGTAACAGTTATGCATGTTTCAACTGCGGCAAAAACTGCATGTACAAGTTTCTGACAACCATCTGTGGTATCTGCATTGCCCTCGGATGGGGATGTGAATTCGCTTGCACCTCTTTCCAACACATTTGGTGTCTGACACCATGCATGAGGGAATTTTCCATTGCTTGTGGCTTCCTCCAGAAGTGCTTCGGCACCATCATCAGCTGTTGTATAGTGCCAGTATGCGAAGCTTGTGGCATGTGTCTCAGCCAGATTCATGTTCACAAAAAGTAATTCCAAAGATTTGAACTTTCTGACTGTATGTTCACCTAGAACCAAGTTATTATACCATCTTGCATTTGAACAATTTATCTTATGTATGCGAAGGTCCAACATAAACATGAATACATTGTAATATGTTTTTAATAAAATGGTAAAAGTCTCTACATCATAAGATATGGATTTTCAGAACCATTTTAAACATCAAGTACTTTTATTGGCTGTAGTTTAGAAGTCCCTACAGCTCTAAGACTAAAGTATTGATATTACTGTGATATTTCCATCCTTCTAATACGAGATGGAACAATGCAAAAGTGACTGATTAAAATCATGTATCTGCATATATACGGTACATGATACACTTAAGACAAGATATTAATAAATGTTTTTCAGAAATCTTAAATCGTTAATTTTTTGTAATCGGTGATATATAGCTAGCGATGATGGTAATTAATTAAAAATTGATTGAATACGTTACCATGCTTCAGACACAAAATATGAACGCATGATATGAACATGATATCATGACACTGGTTATATTTGGTAAAAGTAATCCATAGAATTATTCCCTATCGGCCGTAGTTACTTTTCTACCAGTATGCCTGATTACATACAGTATTGCTTAGCTTTGATCACAGCTCTAGCATGCTTTCGTACAGGCATGTAGGGCAAAAATTTGGGATACGTGTGACATAAGTAAACGTTAAACCTTACATATGGATAGAGTATATAGTTCATCGTTGTCAGTGCTTGTGAAACTAGGAATCGTTCTCTTCAAGGAGAGATGACTGGAGAAAATGCACATAAACGTACCTAATGGATTAATAACAATTGCAAGCTTGCCTTGATATGATGTCTTAAAATTCATTAAAACATAAATTCGTTAATTTGCAGTACATGACTATCTGGTCACGAACTATTCAACTTTGTTCATATTAATTAGATCTGCTCTTAAGTATGTCTGTATCCTGACGTAATTTTGATGCAAAATTTATTATATGCGTTTCCTACTACCAAAGAGGGGTTCTTCTTACAAAACACATACAAATCACCACACAACGACTAGATTAGAATGCATCTCAGAATAGATGTCACAAAATGTACAAAACTTCTAACGTCAAGCTTTCTCGCAAATGACCATTCAATGATATGAATATATCATTGTTTATTATCTTGATTAGCATGACCGGTGGAGAAGACGACACAAACAAAGCATCGAATTTTGCTAATACGACTATGACAGCTGAAAGGAGGAAAACGCCACCCCCAATCAAGCCCACACATAGGTACGTTACCTATAAAGGTCATGACGGGCAGAATCAAGCTTAACATAAACTTGGTTGAAAAATATATATATATATATATATATATATATATATATATATATATATATATATATATATATATATATATATATATATATATATATGTGTGTGTGTGTGTGTGTGTGTGTGTGTGTGCTGTTCGAGTGTCAATATGTGTTAGTTACAGGAGTTATATTACTAAATCAAACTTATTTTAATTTAGTGAAATAAAATACAAAATACTCAAGGAGCTTTTAATGCAGAAATAATGTTTCTTCTTTTATTTCCACAAGATTGTAGATTATTTTTAAGACCTCGTTTGATTTGTCTTTGAGTGTTGTCAATATTTACGGAATGTACAGAATGTGTAGATATTTTATCCAGTAAAGTAACTGCAAAAATAATTTACTGTTTTATCAAAACTTTCTATCAGCTTGTTTCTTCGTTTAAAAGTATCTCACGTATTTGTCTCTTATAGTTATGAATTTTAAAATGAATTACAGACACTTTTTGGAAGCTGATTATTGATTAAAACAGACCACGTTTCCTCACTTTCATCATATATTTTTAACGTGTGACATACAAAACATATCGTTTTATTTCGATACGTAGGTACCAAAAGTTTAATGCAATTTTTTCTCTGCTTAATAAATATCTGTTTATTTACTTCATTATTCATTACGAAGAATTAATTTTTAATTAATGCATTTTACATATTTGTTTCCACCTTATCATTATCGTAACAAAATATACGATGTAGGTTTGATTGTCAGGAACTTAAATACAGTGGATCACTGGTTAGCGCGCCACATTCAAAATCAGTGACCGGAGCGGTGGCCTAGTGGTAGTTCGTCCACCTCGGATGCCGAAGGTCGCGGGTTCTAACCCCGGCCAAGTCATACCAAAGACTTTTTAAAATGGTACTAACAGCTACCTCGCTTGGCGCTCAGCATTAAGAGGTTAGTGTTAGGACTAGTCGGTCTGGTGTCAGGATAATGTGACTGGGTGGAACATTATGCTACATTTATGTGGCATGATGCCCCAGTGCTAAACATCAATATAAACTGTCACAACACACACACACACACACACACACACACACACACACAAAATCAGTGTGTTGAGGGTTCGAATTCTGCTTAGATCAACAAAGTTATTTGGTCAAAGCAATTTATTCGCATTACCTCGCCACTTAGCTGTTATGGTAATCTGAGGTCAAATACCCATAAATCAAATATCAGAAGTCCCCCAAGCCAGACTATAATTTCCTTTGCATTTCCAGGAGAAGTAAATTGCACAAAATGAACGTATGAGATAATGAATTTCGTTCGGTCTGTGCAACACGGTTTTGCCATGCCAAGGGCTTTTCTACTAGAATCGATGAGACAAAATATACAAAACTTTTAATGTCGAGTTTCCTTTTTAAATGACATTAGAAATAATTTGAATATATTCATTGCTTAATGATGATTTGTGTTTTCGTGTTAAGGAAAAGGAAAATTGCATCCGCATGCCAAAGATAACGATGATTTAAAAGTAATAATCAAACAAAACGTAACATTACATTTAAGACGAAATGGAAATATATACTTCGTTTTTAGTTCGGAAGGTGGGTTTAGTGGGATCTGTGTCAAAAGAGTGCGAACTATTATGACCGAGAGCTGTAGCATTAACAATAAATAAACTATCTGGGAATCTTGTTTATTGTCTTGCTAAACATTTTTGGTTTGTTGACGACACCAACACTGCATTTAGTTTTACTAATACAGCTATGACAGCTGAATGCAGGAACACATCACCCCCACCCTCACACATAGTTACGTTTCCCACACTCATAGTCTTAGACAAAAGCAAGCTTCCAGATAAACGTGCTTGTTTGTTTGGATGGATGGAAGTATGGATGTATGTCTATTACTACATCAATCAAGTGCAAATTTAGTGAAATAAAATACAACATCCAACGATTCTCTAGCGCAAAAACAATTCTTATCAGGCCTTTTCTTCATTTATTTCCAACGGATTATAGACTGTTTTAAGTGTTCTTGTTATCTTTCTTTGAGATTTGTCAAAAATTCTGGAAAGTGGTAGTGAATGTGGCGATATTTTATCAAGTAAAGTAAATGGAAAAGCAATATTCTTTTTTTTTAAAACCTTCTATCATATTGTTTCTTCATTTAAAAGGCTCTCAGGTCATTGTCTCTTACAGTTATGATACTAAAATGAATTACGGACACTTCTTGAAACTGATTGCTGAATAAAACTTATCACTTTTTCTCCTTTTCGTCATAATTTTAATGTGTTACATACAAATTAAAACATCTATGTAGATATAAAATGATTGAATGTAATTATTTCTGTGTTAGACAATCTTCTATTTATTTCATCATTCAATACGAAGAACTGATTAATTCAAACGAACATTTTACGTATTTGTTTCCACATTTGCAGGACTGATTCGAAATGTGTGTGTCTAGGGTTCGAATCCTTCACAGACCAGACCAGACTTTTGGTTTAGGCAATTTACTTGCATGACTTTGGCACTTAATATTCATGCTGATCTGAGGTCAAATACCTACAAATCAAATATCAAGACGTGGCTCCATGCCTGACTGTAATTTCTTTTGCGTTTAGGAACAATACACTCATGTAATTCTTACATTTAGATCAGCGGATGAGAGGCTGAATTACGTTATGTCTGTGTAATACAGTCTGACCATGCGAAAGGCTTTTGTGCTAGATGTTCACGCACGTTATAAAGATTAACAAACATATTCTGAATTTAGCCACGTAATAAAGTTTCATAATCATATTTTCGAAAGGAATTTTGACATAAAGTTTGAAGGCAAACCCGTTAGCTTTAATGTGTCCGATAAATATATAAATTTTCAAGATCAATCAGAGAAAATAAGAGAAAGTTAAATGAAGTACATATGACGCGATTTCTGAAAACCAAAGTTTGATTTGTCCCATAAATATAGGTGCAATGAGAACATGACAAGCGGATTATAAGGATAATGAGAGCGATGTTAAATCACCGGCCTTCCAGAGAAACACCACAGCGAAATGATACCGTTGCTTGAATGTCTCTTTCTCTTCTTCTGTGTGACATCTTTTTTCAATTTTAGGAATTCGTTGTGTTTTTACACACACACACACACACACACACACACACACACACACCTGGGCTGTTGGAACTTTTCTGTTGTGGAAAAGTGACATGCAGACTCGAAACGAGAGATGTCTGCTATCGAGAATATGTAACAATTCCACATTGACCAACATACTTGAAAATACGCAGTATGTCTTGTTGTGATAATAATATTCATTTCTAATTTCGGTGAATGTGCGACACAAAGAAAACACCATTGTTTCCGTCAAAACAATGAAGCAACACAGCGTAGTATCCAGAAAGCGGGTAGAAGAATTTTGCATTTGACTAGTCCTGAATACTTGAGAATTTATTCCACGTCAATATACTCAGTGAAAATTTCAGGTTATAGAAGGTATTGTACTTAGTGCTTTAGAATATGATACAAATTTCGCAGATCACTATTATGTCAGGAAATGTACATGTACATAGAAAGAAAGAAAGGCTTGATTGCCGTGGATATTATTGTTTTATCCAAAATTTGTGTATGTAAATTGAACGATGAATCAATCTGACACCATATCGTGCACATGAAGTCCAACAATATATTTAACAAAATGATGAGCAACGACTTCAGTAACTGATATAATGAAATGCTATCTTTCCAAACTAAAACTAATGAAAGCATGTAATTTCAAAGAGTAATCAAACAAGAAACAACGCATGTAACTTATGAATAAAAATATTGATGTATTGATCTATAACCATGGATGATCAATGTATAGAAGTTGTAAAGAAAATATGAACACGATAATATTCTATCATCAAGGGTGTCAAGATATGTGATTTATACAAAAATAAAACCAGTATCTGTTTCATCCACAATTAGGATATATGTATTATTGGTTTTCATTCATAAAGAGATATTGAATTATTAATTTCTCTCATATAGTGGTATTGAATAATATTAACAAAGGAACATATGTATGTCGTATTTTCAAGTTGACGATAACGAAGTATTTCCAGTTGCAGAGATCTTGTCGAATGGTCAAGGTGGTGTTCTAAACTTTCATATTTTGC
>JAPYKE020000079.1:1890000-1892500 GCA_028554795.2 Sinohyriopsis cumingii | reverse complement strand
TAATGTGTTTCATTATATTCAAGACGGAACAAAAGCGGTAGCAAGTAAAATTGTTCGTTAATCGTATAGGGATAGTAACTAGGTTGAAGGAAGGGTTCAGTACCGTGTCTACAATTTATTCCAATTTATTCTTATCTTCAGATGACTAAGTCATTTACATCAGTGATGTCATATTTTAAGGAATACTATTTTGTTTGAACTTTTGACAACAATCATAGTTTGAATTTTTCCTTTCGCTCTTCCTGACTTTGCTAGTATTACAATATAACCTACATATTTACCCATCATCTTCACGAGAAATAGTTATCCCAAATATTTTAACACAACAGTTCTTCAATATTTTCACCTCTATATATGTCCGTGTGTCTGTTTATCATAATACCGTCCCCTAAACCACAGGATACAAATTCACAATTTTTTAAAATATGGCTTCATTAGTAACAACCTGCGAGAAGAGTTCTGACCCTGGCACTATCCCAAAGTGTATTTTAATGTAACAGAATGAATGGGAATGGGATTGGATCTAACGGAGTTACTGAATCCAATTTCATTGACAAGATGTGTATTTACCACCTCTCTGCATGATGAATGAATCTGGCACTTTACTCGTGCTCACGAAGACCAACAATGGATTAGGACAATGACGCGCACAGAGTGCATCAAAGGTTATAAGAAAATGACGTCGTTCCGAAATGGAACTAATCCGATCATGCAACTTCAACGCGTATTCAAACAAGAATGAACTTATGGAACTCGAGATATAGATCTGTCACCATTGATAATCAATGTATAGAACTAATAAACAAATATGATTGATATATGGATTTATTACTACGAATGATCAATGTATATAATTTATACACATATAAGACCAATATATGTATGCACAATTGATATTTAATCATATAGGGATACTGATATTTCCCCCATATATTGCTACAACTCTGTGGTCGTAGATTATGTAATAGAAAGAAGCAATTCCAGCATGTTGGGTAACAATACAGCGAACAATTTATTCACTATAATAAAAAGTAAAACTTTCAAAGGAACTTATAGTATCGTGAATTAGGTCACAAAGAATCCTAAATTTTATATCACAGTCCAAAAATAAAAAATGTTCCGAATGAATACCAATAGTCATGAATGTGATGATGTACAAATAATCCTGAAAGAATTGATGGATCAATAGTCTAGATGTATCAAAAACATATAATCCAAAATGCCTTTGTATGAGTCCGCAAATATTCCAAAAGTAGTGTCTTAATCCTTAAGGACAATGAGAGCAGTGAATAATTTTAATAAATGATTCCTCTCAAATTAAAGTGCTTCTACAAATTGATATTAAAATTACAATGAACAATGCTTTACCTTGTCCTTTATATACAGACTGTCGCCTGACCCATAAGATAACAAAATGCCCCGGGATGTCAATCATTTTCAAAGGGATCATTGCATCAATTATTGTCAACAAGATAATTTCCGAAGCATTATTGGGATCTAACTAGAGTTAGGTCATGAACCAAATTTCCAATACATATTTTTTTAAATGACAATGTTAAGTAGGCCAGAGGTTTGGCAATTAAGAAGAAATTTAAACAACATTTGCGAATATGCCCATCCTTACTCCAAAACTGCATCAGTTACGTTCAAATAATAGGTGCTGGGAATGTAGCGATATTCGTTATATTAACTTCTACATATTTATGTGATAAAGTTGTTTGTTTCCCCTTCTGAGGAATGTTAATGGTATAATTTAAGAGTTTAACTTTTTTTTCGATTGTATAAGGACCGGAATATTTATCTCAGAGAACATTGAGGTTTGAGAAAGAGAGCCAGAATTCTATCGTCAGACTATACAATTCTTTCCTTTGCATTCCTGTCCTACATTAATTGCAGTTTTGATTGAGCAGAGTGAACATAAGCTCTTACTACTTCACAGTCCTTTGATAACATGTATCTTAAATATAAGACATTGTCAAGAAGATCGGTTTCTTAGCATTGACTGGAAAGAAGATTCTCTTTTAATGACTTGATTGGTCATGGGTCAAAAGGACTAAACCCCAATGTTTCTTGAACCTAACAACGGCAAATTAGCACCGGCATCCCAGTCTTCCCCAGTATCAAAGCAATAATATCGAATCATATTCTTCAGTTTGATGAAATCTTTCTTACGCCCCATGACCCTCAGGGCTCTAGGCAGGTTATTTAAACTGTTGGATACCTAATTGATACATAACCTGTTTGAAAATTCCAGACATAAAATGTGACCTTTTATCATACTGGACGGATTTGAAAGACCAAAAAGGGAAAACAATCTGTATAAAAGCTTTAAATATGAAAAGGAATTTATTTTCCTTTCTCATCAAATTTAGAATGAGGAGCATAAATAATAAAGAGCAAATCACTGTGATCAATACCTCTTGATTGAATTCACCCCTGTAGCAAAAGTGACCTTATCGAAAGACTGACCAATAAATATGTCAGCTAAAGGGATAATATC